>CM021248.1:4146730-4322977 GCA_010577795.1 Isatis tinctoria | reverse complement strand
CAACAAAACAATAAAATGAAAATAATAATGCAAAAACACGTGTGATAATAATGATACAAAATGTTCTTAATTCTAGTTTCAATATATAACCAAAGAGAATAAAACAAATTGCATATTTATAAATGTTTAGAACAGGTCGGCACTTAATAAGATATAGTTGTCCATATGATTGACCCATGTGCTAGTCGAAGGGAAAAATATATCTAGTTTAAACGTCAGAAAGTAACCCTGAATGTAATTTTCTCTAATCTTAATCACTTCTGAAGATAAATAATATTTTTAGTTTATTTTTGTTTTTTATGCTTTTTTATTTTGCAATAGTTAGAATTTAAAATATCTTGATTTTAGTAGAAACTTATTTTACTCATATCATAATTCTAACTTGCGTAATAAGTGTAGGATTATAATTTCAAAATAATTTAATAATCATTATAAAAGATATAATGTATGTGTAATCTGTTTTGCGTTAATTTATATTTTCTTTTTAATTTATTATAATTAATTTTATATAAATATAATTACTAATGTATATGTATAAAATATGGTAATCTATCTATTTAATCTATTTTGCATTAATTTATGTTTTTATATATATTTAATGATCAAAATAAATAAATCAAATTTTTAATCTGTATTATGATACTCAATGTTTATTTTAAATATTTTCATAATCAAAATGTTTGATAAAAATATCTACAATTGATATTAAAAATAAAAAATATTAATTACAAATCGTACACTATTATATAATTAAAAAATATTAATTACAAATCGTACACTATTATATAATCGAATAATATACATAATAAATAATTTATAGTATATTTTTGGTAAATTAAAAATATACAAAGAAGTGTGAATATAACTGCGTAGATCGTCACCCCAGTTCATATGACACGATTGAGAAGATATTGACATGACTCTGTATTTGTCGACGTCCAAGAGCTTATTTTCTTAAAATATTGGTAACTTTAGGTTTAATATATAACTAAAGAGAAGAAAGCAAATTGCATATTTTGAAATAGTTATTTTCAATAATTTTTACTTAATAGAAAATAAAAAAAAATTATTTATAATTTGTTTGATTTTTTTATATTGATTATTTTCTTTGAAAAATACATATTTAGATATGTGAAAGTTTAAGGTCGTTGCAGTTTTAATTTTGATATAGAGATATTACATAGTTTACTACATTTAAATCTGTTTTGAATGGCGGTGAATTGTTTAGTTATTTTAGTGTTTTACTTTGCAGAAATCAGAATTTAAGATGTATTGGTGATTTTATTTTGAGTAGATGATGATATTATATAATTTGTATTTATAGTATTAGTATATAATATGATTATATTTAATATATATATAGTTTTTGGTATATTAGGTATTGTATTATTTTTTTATACAATTTCATATATATATACTATTTTAGTTTAAATAAATGAAAATTAAAAAATCTAACCCATTAATTTAATATATTTCATATTAAATATATATATTTTGAAAACTTTAACGGAGCCATCCGCAAAGAAAACTAATAATAGCTATTTCCAAAAATCTTCTATTTTCACAAAACTTTTCTAACGGTTTTAATCATTTATTTTTATAACGTAATTTGTATTTAAATGACAAAAATATTTTAAAATGATATAACTATATTATATAATTTACTAAATTTTAACCACAAGATATTTAGATGAAAGCTTGGATATTATTCAGACAATTTTAACCATCAAAATTTAATATTAAAAAATCGACAAAATTATTTTATGTGAATATTTTTCCAATATTTTTATTTATTTATTAATATGTTATCCTAATATTCACGTTTAATATATATATATATAACAGTAATTGGTTTATGCTTACTTAAATTTTATTTTATGATTTATAAAAATAATTAGTGTATTAACTTATTTAATTATATTTACTATGTTAAGAAAAAAATTAAAAGCTAAATTTTGATATATAAAAGCAAAATAGAAATGAAAATGCTATATATATATATATATATTCTATAAGCATAATTAAGCTATTAAACATATAGTTGCCATAAGTTAGGTGAGGGAGAAAGTATATGAAGTTTAAATGTGGCGTACAATTTAAAAAATATAACTCTGATGACCTAATTTGACGACAAACAATAAAATAATAATAATATCAATGCAGAAAAAGTGTTACAATAATAATATACAACATGTTCGTAATTCTAGTTTTAATATATAACTAAAGAGAAGAAAGCAAACTGCATATTTAAAAATGTTTAGAAGAGGTCCTCAGCACTTAATAAGATGTAGTTGTCCATATGATTGACCCATGTGCTAGACGATATATAGCTTTAACTTTTAAGTATGGCATACAGTTTTAAAAAATATAATATTGTGGAATAAATATCGGTTTATCAATTTAATTTCATTAAAAAGTTATGTTGGAAATACATGAATGGAGTGGAGGTAATATATATATATATATATATATATATATATATTATTTTTTTTGTTTAACTAAAGTAGAGAAATTCAAAGTAAAGTCGATAATTTGCTCCGTTGGAGCAACTGTCTAGACAGAGTTTGTTGATAAATAAATTTCACATTAAAAAAAAAAAAAAAAGTCGGGTCATAGTTTCGTGTTCAACAAAATGAACAATACTGTTAAATCCACATATTCAAATTAGTTGTTAACACTGAAATTAGTTGACCACTAATTCAAAAGAGTAATAAACACGGTTTGATTAATAACAGCTGAATTTACTAAAGTAAAAATCAGTTACTGCAAAATTCAGCGGAGTAAATACAAGATATTAAGAGATCAAAGAAGATTCTGAAAACACTAAAAACACACACTCAACTTTCCCTCTACATTTGTATCTTCACTCTTATAAAAAGGTTGTGTACTCATCCGTACTAAGTCCACTTGTTCTTATATTTTCTCTCATCTTTCTGCTTTGCTTCACTCTTTATCAGATAATAACTCTTGAATATTTGTATAGAAGCTATTCACTTTTTTTCTTATGTTGCAAGACGATCCCGTTCTCCAAACTATATATCATTACAAATTTTGACGGTTATAGTTTCTGCTACAGTTGTAGTCCAAACTCAAACAGCACAACCGCCAACAGGACAAGGTGCCTCGGCAGGTAACCAAATCCTCTCTCCATCATTGCCTTCTCAGTTATACGAGATAGAGCATTCACACAAATGAAAAACAATTATGGCGACATTGCACAGCTATGTATTAATCCTCTTTCACTCCTAAAATACCCTGCTTACTCTTCATTAACTTGGACCAAGAATGAAGTCGTTGTTATGCAGAGCCAACTTATCCGGAAAAATTCATTGCCTTAACCATATTCAACAAGAAAGACCACTGAACAGAGTTGTAAGCTTTGAAGATTTTGATTTTCAGAGCGCAACGAGGCAACACTGATTCTTTATGGGAGCTATCATTACATATACTAGACCTTTCAGTCGATTCACAATGATTTTTGAGACCACTTTATATAGAACAGTGCAGCATAAGATTAGTTGGTAATACTTCATAACGTTAGCTATAGTAGACCCTTTTTTTTTTATCAGAACAAGCGCAAGTATGGTGGTATGGTATTGACACCTTTTGGTAGAAAGCATTTAAAGAAGAAGGGCTGATCACCACCATGCCAGAGCCTTCCTTTAAGACATCTATATTTTGAAGATAATATCATGATCTTTACTGATGGGAAGAAGAAATCGAGAGAAGACATCATATCGATTTTCGATGGGTTTGCAAGATCATTTGTGCTGAAAATCAGTTTAACTTGAGAAACTCTACTCTGCATTCTTATGGTCCAGTTCTAACTTGAAAACGCACAAAGCCAAGATTTCTTGGACGGAAGTATGTAAACCAAACAGTGTGGGAGGTCTTTAGGATCCGATAGCTAAAAGAGTCGAATCTGGTTTGTGGTTTAAAGCTGTTTTGGAGGATACAAATCTATTGTTTCTTCGCTATGGGTAAAGCGGCTGTGAATACACTTGTTGAGGAAAATCTCATTCTGGTGCGTCAAAGAGAAGCTACATGTGGGTTCATATGTGGAGGAAGATATTTGAAACTGAGGTATCTAGCAGAAACTTTTCACAAGAAAGAGATTCAAAGTGGAAAGCGATCATCATTTTGCTATGCTCATTGCTCTTTCTCTAGGAACATTGTCAGAGATTTTTGGTGAAAAAGGATGCATGCAAGTCAAACAGTACTGTTTGGGAAGTTCTGTATAATCCCAGAAAAAGGCAATGTATTAGCCTACTCAAGGAATTGGAGGAGATTGAGGACTGAGGAGGATGTAGTTCTTTGGAGACGTAAGTCTGGTTACACAACAAAGTTCTCTTCTCACGAAAACCTAGTATGGGAGGATAATCTGCGATGTGAATGGGCTAAGGGAGTTTAATTCTCGCTAGCCACACCAAAATACTCGTTCATAGTGTGGGTTCCGAAGCACAACATATTAATATTATCAACGGGGATCAAATGTTGAAGTGGGATCAAAACATCAGAACTTCTTCAGTTCTTCACACGTTCAAGATATACTTAAAATGCAACACACCACAGAATGGAACGGAATTACAAGGCTCATAATGGATGCATGATGTATATCATGTTAGATTTCTACTACTCTCCAATGTTAGCAAGATTGTGTTCATGTTCTGCCTAACATTATGTCTAGGTTAATCAGGAGAAGTGTAAAATGTCTAAGAGACTAGTTCTTTATGATTAATGTACGGAGATGATTAAAGAAGAAAATGATAAGAGGATGACTCACCATATAAAGAGGTATCGGGCGGTTCTTTCAAACCAACCACTAATCCACGGCTCCAAACCAAGTTTATAGATCACTTTAAGAAGAGAAAACAAGATATACTAGAACTTCAATAAAAGTTCTGATACATCTATGTAGGGAGTTCGGCCAAAAAAAACTCCAACTTTCATGAATTGCCAAAACAGACATGAACTTACGTGCTGGCCAAAAAAAAATACCATCAGCTATTTTAACAGAAAAATAAATGGTGTTAACTTCTTCCGTTATTACGTGTAACAAACAAAAATATTATATAACAACTGGGATTCGAACTGAATACCTCTAGGACAAAACAGACCCTCGCCATTCTGCTACAATAACTTTTAATGTACATTCAAACATTTTAATATATAAAACTTCCTGTGTGTAAACATATTACAAGTTTTTACTAAATACAGTTTTTTTAAATACATAAAATATTTCATTATATAAAAACTTAATTAAAATATCCAGAATAAAAATCAAATTCGAAATATAAAATATATATTTTCGAGAACATAATTTTAGAGATAAAAACGTTTTTATAGATCTAATTTTAAACGTTTTATAGATCTAATTTTAAATTCATACAGTTTAAAAATTCTAAACACTTAAAAGAAATTAAAAAGACGTTTTTAGTTTTTATATAAGAAATTATAAACTCTAAATATTTTAGATCTACAGTTTTATATATTTATTATTTATTAATTTTACTTTAGATATTTTATTTTGATATATCTAAATTCAAACACGTTTTTACATAATGAAATATTTTTTTTAAAGAAATTTTATTTTAAAAAACTTTGTTAAGGATGTTTGTATAAATATGTTTAAAATCATAAAGCCTTTATATTTTAAATTGGTAGAAGGAGCATACATGTTATTGTGGCACAATGGTAAAACACTGTTTTGTATTAGAGTTCATAGGTTCGAATCCCGGTTTCACAATTTGTTTGTTAAAATGTAATTAACAAACTTTGAGAAGGAACAGGGCTGCAATTCGTCTTTCTCCTTTCTGAAGGAAACGACTTTGAGCTGAAACCTACATACTTCATTCTTGTGGGTCAGCATCCTTTTCATGGTCTTCATTCTTGTGGGTCAGCGTCCTTTTCATGGTCTTCCTACTGAGCATCCCATGGATCACATTGAGAAGTTTGAGGACTTGGTGACAAGCATAAAGCTGAATGGAGTCACTCAGGATTATTTGTTATGCAAGTTGTTTCTCATACTCTCTTGGTAGGGATGCAGCTTATTGGCTCAAGAATGAGCAGCCAGGTTCTCTAACCACCTGGTATGATACCAAGAATGCCTTCCTCAACAACTTCTTTGATGATGCAAGGTCTGAAGAGCTGTGAACAAAATTCTTTACATTTTCTCAAAAACCTGCTGAAGCATTCAATGCTTCTTGGTTGAGGTTCAGATCATATCAGAGGGATTGTCCCCATCATGGGTTCAGTGATGTTCAGCTGCTGGGCATTTTCTTCAGAGGAATTGACTGGAGGTATCAGATGGCTTTGGATGCTGCAAGTGAAGGAAACTTCAATAGTAGGAGTCCAGCAGAAGCCAAAAAGCTAATTGAGAACTTGGTGTCTAGCAACAGTACAAAAAAATGCAGATTTTGAGAGGAAGAAAGCAGCTGGAAACATAGATGGAGGTCAGATTGTTGAGGTGATGAAAGCCAAATTAGATTATGTCCACAATCTCTTTGTGGGTAAGAAGCAAGTTCAGTTTGCTGCACAAGTTGAACCTTTGAATCAGAGGAAGAGGATGTAGATTTCATCAATGGAGCTGGGTTTCAGGGAAAGAGATTTGGGAATCAGCAAAGTTATAGTCCTACTTACCAGAGACCTTTTCAGAGCAATAGTTTCACAAGAACTTATGGTTCTTCATCCTACCAAAAATCTTCTGAGCAGAATAACAAGATGGAGACAATGTTAGAGAAGGTTTTGGAAGGTCAGACAAAGATGATTGTGAACTTCAATGGGAAGCTGGATGCTTTGTATACTGATCTGAATGAGAAGATTGAGTCTTTGGGTGCTCATGTTAAGAAGCTGGATATCCAAGTTGCTCAAACTGCTGATTCCATCAAAAGGCAAGAATGATTTCTTCCTGAAAGACTGATATCAACCCAAGGCATCATGTTAATGCCATCATGGTGAGAAGTGAAGAAAAATTAGTGGAGTCTGCAGAGTTTGATGAATAATTTGGAGGCACATACCTGGTGTCGGTCGACCCCAAGGAGGAGCGTCGGTCGACACCCACAAAAATTCTCAAAAAATCGAGTCGTGACGAACCGTTGTGGATCAAGCCAATCGACACCAAAGCGGTGTCGGTCGACACCCAGGAGGAGTGTCGGTGGACACCAGAAAAAATCGCGATTTCTTGAGCACTGACAGAAAAAAATCGATGCACTTCGACAGAAATCTCGAGTGTCGATCGATACCAGACCTATATTTTTCAATTGCCATCAGAAGAGCGTGCTGATCGTCCCAAAACACCATTACCCACTGAAGAGAGGGTCGACAAACCTAAGATACCTTACCCGAAGCCCAAACTATCTAAACAAGAGGTGGAAGAGGCCAGATGCAAGGAAATAATGGACAAGATGCTGATCGAGATACCATTGGTTGATGCAGTCAAGCTTTCACCTCCAATTAAGAGGTATGTTAAGAGGATGGTTTTGAATAGTGTAAGTCCTGAGGAAGAAGCTTTGCTCACAAAGGACATCAGTGCAATCCTATTGAAAAAGATAGTATCAAGGAAAGAGAGGAAGGCGAGAGTCTCTGAACAGGTCAGTGTTATGATTCAGAGTAGGATTCTAAAAAAGTTACCTTGCCCAGGGAGTTTTGTGCTGGACTGCTCCATCTCAACAGGAAGGTTTCCTCACTCTCTCTGTGACCTTGGCTCAAGCATTAACTTGATGCCTTATTCTGTTGTTGTAAGACTTGGGTTGACTGACTTCAAGCCTACAAGGATTCATCTTATCCTTGATGATCGTTCCAAGAGGATTCCAGAAGGTGTCTTAGAGGATGTTCCACTTCAAATTGCAGGCTGCACTATCCCCACAGACTTTGTGGTTTTGGAATATGGTGAAGAACCTCAAGATCCTCTTCTTCTAGGAAGATCATTCTTAGCTACAGCAGACACTATTATTGATGTCAGAGAAGGGCAGATAGAGCTTGATTTGGGTGATAAGGTCATGAACTTTGACATGGATAAGTTGAGGAGAAAACCTGCCATTGATGGTCAAACTTTTTATGTAGAGGTTGCCATGGATGAGGAGTTAGATGACATTACTGCTGGCTATGTCAACGAGCTGGAGGTTACTGAGCAAGTGAACAAGCTGGTTGTTGAAAAGGAATTGGTTGAGACTTCTAAGAAAGCTGATGGGCTTGAGGACTGGATTGGAGATCATCTTTTCAAGACTAGGTTCGAAGATGAGGATTCGGTCAAAGACAAGATGATGGAGGATGATATTTTTGTGATGGAGACAAGGATTTCAGAGCTAAATTGCAGAAAAATGCAGAAACCCGAGCTTTAGGTGTGGTGTCGGTTGATACTATTTGTGGTGTCGGTCGATACTATTTCTGGTGTCGGTCGACACCATCCACAGACCAACTCAAAAACGACCAAAACACACAGTTTTTGGGAGGTTTCTAATGCTGTAAGATTGCCAACTGTTGTTAAACAGAAAATTCCACATCTCTCACTCCATACACCTAGGAGACAGCAAAGGTATGCACTTCATGTTCCTAATTCTAAACCACCTGATATCATCAATAATACACTTCCATATGTTTCACACTTATGCAAGCCACATGATTCTCGTAGAGAGCTTGGTATTTCTTTTGATGATTTTGCAGGAAAAAGAAGTGTCCCACACATAAGTCCCACCCTACTGTTGTTCCTCACTTCCTTGGCCGATCTCATGCACCTACTGCTTATACACCACCTTGGATGGTGAGATGTTCTTTCCAGAGGCATTCACTGCCACTCTCTGATCTACCAGATGTCTAACTCCACATAGTCAAGCTAATGACTGAAAATAAGCGCTTAATGGGAGGCAACCCACTTTTAGGTAGAACTTTTCTTTGAATTTCGTTTGGTTTTTACTAATTTTTCGTTTTTCTTTTTCTTGTGTCAGCAAAAAAAAAAAAAATTGGTGTCGACCGACACCCACGACAAGTGTCGCCAGACACCACCCGAGTAAGTACATATTTTCAGTTTTTCTTGTTCATTTCTTTTCACCTTGGTTTCTTTCCAATCCAATGGCTTGATAACACTGAGGACAGTGTTATTCAAGTCTGGGGGAGGGAAATACTAATGTATTTTGCTTTGTTTTGTTTTGGAGTCAAGTTGTGTCAAAATTGTTTTATTGAGACAAAATTTATTTGAGAATTATGAACTTTACTTGGAACAAACTGTTTTAGCTACCACTCTAGTGACTATTCCTACAACCATTGACAGCAGATTCTACCAAAAGGAAATTCCAAAGGTAAATTGATCTACCAATATCCCCATATTGTTTGAGTATTTAGATGATCCAGAGCTGATCTACACATAATGAACCTAACTTTTCTCATCTTGAGGCTTGGTATGCTTTGAATCAGATTCCTTGTTCAGGTCTGATAGGATTAGTATGTGATTATGGTTTCCCTCTCTCTTCCTTTCAGTGTCTCTAAAATATAAGAGAATGAAAAAGAGATATAGCCTCGAAAAGAAGTGAACTGAGAAGTTTAATTCATGGAAAAGAGAAAGAGAACAATCAGTCGATAAAAAAAATGATACCATAGCTGGGGAAAAAATCGACTGATTGGAAGCGAGAAAAGAGGGAGAAATGAAACTAGAAGCAGGGTTTCCATAAGAATCAGTTACTTGGGTGAGTAAGAGTCCATGTGTCATTTGATCGATATTCCCTCGATGAGACTGCACTTGAAACTTAAATTAGGTCAGCAATGGAGATTTTGGATAACTCTTATGGGTTGTGGTTTGGAATCTGGATGGTTAGTAAGTCTGTGGAAAATTACATGAGGTCTTAACTTAAGTTGGTACTGTTTGATGTGGCCTACAAAGGTGTTGGTTGATTCAGTGTTCTAAAAGATATGTGAGTTCATATGTTTTCAAACCTCTTTCACAGGTCTAGATTCTGTTTTGCTTGAGGGCAAGCAAAAGCTAAGTCTCGGGGAGTTGATATATCATGGTTTTTAGTGTTTTGAGCCATGATATAAGTTGGATTTATAGAGTCTTTTTAGTGTTTTTGGAGTCTTTTAAAGTCATTTGCAGGTTTAGGTACGTTTGGAGCTTATTGGATATTATAGATCATTTTGAAGTTAAGTAAGAAGCTGTGCTGAAGAATTCAACTAGGAGAAATTTTTTGGAGATGGTGTCGGTCGACACCAATTCCTGACGGCAATTTCAAGACGCGTTTTCCAGGCTTTGCAGAGTTGCAAACAGATCCCTGAATCTCCTAATATTTACAATTAAGTGCTAAACGTGTTTTCCATATATGTAGACTATTTATTAGTTTTTAAGGTCATTGTTTAGACTAATCTTGATTCTAAGCTTTATCGAGAGAGATTTGTAGCAGAGTTTTGGAGAGAAGAATCTAGACTCCTTCAGAGAAGATTCAGAACTCCATTGATTCTATATTGATTTCTTTTATGCAATCTTATTCAATCATGTTTATTGTTTCAATCTCCATGTCTGAGTAGTTTGCTAGTTATGTTTAGGGTTTCTCATTAGGGATTTCATGGATTGTTAAGTTGATTGGTTAGTTAAGGATTCTGGAACACTAGTTATTCATCTAGGTTGTAATTAATTCTTGATCTAAACTGACGAGTTAGATTATTGATCATAGGTTGATTCTCGCAACGAAAGTTGGTTAATTAGCTAGAAAGAACCTTAGATGAGCAAAATACCTATCTGCAAAGGAATTTGATTTAGGGATTTTGTGAACTTATCGAACCTGAGATTATTGCATGTTTATACTTTAGAACTCGCAAAGAAATTTGGTTTTCTAGGTTTTAGACATATATATTTTTCGCAGCTCTAGCTGGTTCACTTCATCATTGTGTTTCGAGTTCTAGAACATAGCAGAATCCTGATTGACTGATTAGCTTGCATTCTTGATTTGCTGAGAATTTTCTGAGCCTGAGTTTTTTTTCCATCTGATTTACAACCAGTTTTACTACATTGTTTTCATTACATTTATTCTCGTTTAGCTTAATTCGAAAACCAATAATCTATTGTGTGATCTTGAGTTTCTGTGAAATTCGACCCTTAAGTACTACAATCGATCTCTTAATTTGGAGAGTAAATCTAAGGTATATTTGAGCATATCACCCACACCGCTTTTAACCGGCGCCCTAGACCCCTCCAAAACTGCAAAACCTTGATGGAAATAAAGCTGCACCTTCGACAAATGCCACATCTCCGAAGACAGGCGAGAGGTGACAACCCTTTTCAAAAATGATGTCGGAGCCATCCTCGAACCCATGAACACCACCGCAGAAAACAAGCAGGCACACACCACCTCAACCCTCCATCACAGACCAAGTGAAAAGGAGAACAGAAAATGTGCCATCATTGCTGTCGGAGAACGACTATAGTCACCAAGAGATCTCAAAAGTCAAACCTGCCTTCACAGAGCCACAACCAAAAGTAAAGAGAAACCCTAGATCCAATTCATACATAGTATAACGGCACCTTCGATACAGCCTTAAACCACAACAACCCTCTGGAAATCTTCAAATGTCATAGCATAAGGCTTCCGGCTATATCAGTGAACTAAACAGAGCCAAAAAGAGAGGATATGCGAAAAGACAGCAGCCCACCGTACCAAACCAAAACAGCTGCTGACCACGGGTAGGACAGGTCGACCAGAGGAACCACCACCATACCTCTACCCTGCTGTCTAGCCACCAACAAAAACCGCAACACTGAAGGCCACGACAACCGTCAAATCAGATCTATGAGAAATCTTAACTATCGGAAAAACCCCCACAACCTGGAAGGGAAAAAAGATGGAGAAGAGCTGAGATGCTCTTACATAACGCCGACCAGAGCCGGATGCGGATAAGACAGATTGAAAAAGCTTAAGTTATGTTGCAGAAAAAAATCCGTCTTCCAGAGAGAGAGAAGAAGAGGGGTCCGTGTAATACACCCACTAATTATTTTTGCTGCTATCGGTTTTTTCTGTTACTAATGACAGTAGATTTGTCTCTTACTTATATCATATATACAACAAATTTCTAATGTAAACGCCGGTTCCAAATGCCAATCAACATAAGTCTATCATCATTTAGAACCAAATTGATGTATGAGTATTTACTATATATTAAAAAGAATATAATTTATCAAAAACTAATATTTTTGGAAAATTAAAAATTATTTATAACTAATTTCAAACGTAAAGTTTAGTCATAAACGCCAATCAACTAAACTCAAATGTAAGTCATAAACGCTAACCATAAACGCCAATCACATATGCATATTACCAAAAATAATTCTTTAATTTATTATTAAAATTTTATTTTCTATTAGTAGTATTATTATTTATTTTAAATTAATGATAATGACAGTTTTTGTAATAAAAAGAAAACAATATTCTAAACGACATTTTCTTCAAATTTGAGATTACTTTTACTTTGGAAGATCATTCTAGTGGGAGATAATGAATAGAATCATCTCACAAAGTTTTTTAATTACGTGAATGATCTTTTAGAATTTGAGTTTACTAAAGTAATCTCAATTTTTTTAAAGAAATATCATTTAGAATATGAGTCTTCGTGTTTATTACAAGATTGTCATTATTATTAAAATAAACAAAATGAAAAAATAATATTAATAATAATATAATTAATAAAGAATCAAAAAACTATTTTCGGTAATATGCATTTATGATTGTCGTTTGCAATTAGCGTGTATGCCTCGTATTTAAGTTTAATCGAGGGAAAAGTTACCAAAATTGACCTCAAACATGAATTTGTTTCAACCTAACCTAAAAATTGTTTTGATTGCAGAAGTATACGCAAAGAAATTACCATTTCGCACTCAATGACCAAATAAAAAACCGGATGCCTTTTTACGCTTCAGTCTCTGCGAAGTCAGAAATTCTAAATAAATCTGCAAATAATTTGATTATAGCTATTTCTATACATAATCAAGACACAAACAAATATGATGCATGAAAATTAAAATTTCATAAAATTGATTAAAACTAAACAAACAAAGATAAAATAGATAATCCTTCTTATATTTTACGCTGTAGGTTTCTCTAGAAATCTGCATCTTAATTATATCTTAAATTTAAATTATAAAATTAATAAAAAAATAATTTGATTAGAGCTATTTTTATAAACAATAAAGAAAAAAATCAGTAGGATGCATGAAAAATAAATTTTATAAAATCGATTAAAACAAAATCGAGAAAGATAAAATAGGTAATTCTTGTAATGGTTGAGGGTTTAGGGTTTGGGGTTTTGAGTTGTTTGGTATAGGTTTTAGGGTAAAATGTCCAAACATCTAATATAATATTTTGAGTTTATTATTTTTTTAAGTTTTCAATGTTTAATTTTTACATAAGTGCTAATATATAAGTATACTAAACAGTTATATTGTGTTAGATTGAAGATTTTATTTAGAAATTTGAAAATTTAACGAAAATCATTCGAATTAAGGGTAATGTTGAGCAGACTTCGCCCGAAGTTAATTGTGATCAAGCGAGGATTAAAATGTAATTGATCGTTCAGTTAAAGATCTACTGACTTGCAATATACATTTCATAGTTTTCCACTCTAGTAGGTTCCTTTTGAATCTTACAAACACTTTCATTCTAAATTACATAAATATAACATTTTGAATTCAGAAAACATTTTTCATTGTAAGCCCGGAACTAATCAGACTAAAACTATCAGACAACTAAAACCAGGAACTAATATCGACAAAATATTTCACCAGTACACAAGCTCACAATACACAAAACTCTAATAATCAGATTCTCCAAAACCAAATAAAATATTATGAAGAAGACTTTTGAATAACTTGTTTCAATGGTTTTTCTTACAAATAACTTTTTACAAAAACGCATTAACAATTTGATGTTTTAGCCTTTTGATAGATCTTATCCAGGATATTCAGTGCAAGCAAAATTAACCAGAGAATAACATAAGTCTTTTTTCTGCCTTCATCTCTATCCCTAATTATTCATATAAGTTTTTGAAAGTGACGATGTCTATCTCTAGAAGACGCTATGATTTACCCTTTTCTGTTTTTTTTTTACAAGAATAACGTTTATTAAAAAAACATTTCAAATTTAATGTTTGGCTATTGATAGATCTTATCCAACTTTTCAAGAAGCAACATGAACACACAAAAAAAAAAAACTCACAAAATAGAAGAGAACAACATAAGCCTTCCTTCTCCCTTCATCGCTAGCCCTAATTCTTATTCCTATAGTCTTTTGATTATTGAGACTGGAAAGTTATGATAATGATTTACCGTTTTTTGGTTTTTTTTCCTTCTTGGATGATCCTCTCTGGTTTCCGGCCAACGACGCAGGGTGAATGATTACCCGAGGGAGATCCAAATTAATTTTGAGTGGTTCTGCTTTGATTTGGTGAATGTCCAGATAGGGTTTGTTGTTGCTGCTTTATACACGTTTCTCTTAAGGAAATTAGACTGGATGTGATTAGAAAGTAGATAAATGGATGAGAACAGGGTGACGTGGTAATATGCATGAACTGGTGAAAAGAATATTAGCCAATTAGGATTTCTATTAGTAAGCAAAGTGAAATTTAGATTTTTCATCTCTAATAAAATTATTTCTCTCTCTAAATTTTCATCTTTCTCACTCGCTCCAATAACAACTATCCAAGTTTTCTTTTCTACTTTAAAATGTTCATTTTCTCTGGCATTTTCTGTAGCTTCTGTTTACAGATGTTTCACCAATCTCTGTGAAGATGCCTTGTGAACTTTGGAAAAAAGATATTGATTTATTGAATAGTTGACTATAAGAAACAATATAAAATAATACTGCATAGTTCAGGGTGAATTAATAATACACAGAGATTGGTGCATCATCCAGTTGATTTTGTGCAGTTCAGTAAATGATCTTCACATATCTTTTCCTCTTTCAACTGGAGTTTCTCCACTAGAACAGCTACCACACAAAAAAATATATGTATCTCTCTTCTCACAATTACATATCTTTACGATCTCATAGTAATTTTGGTGATTTTTTGATTTTGCCCGTTTTGGTAAAAACCACGATTTTGCAGATTTGCAGAAAAATGCAATTTTGGTAGAAAAATATGAGTTTCCGGTTCTGATATGAGAATATAATTTTTCTTTTAATTTTGGTGAAACAATACAATTTTACGGTTTTGGCAAAAAAAAAAATACAAATTTGCGGTATGGTGAAAATGCAATTTTTTTTGTTTCGATAAAAAACTGCATTTTTAGGTTTTTCGCGATTAAATATAATTTTTTGGTTTTGGTAAGAAATATAAGTTAACAGCTATAGAGAAAATGTTATTATAATGCTTTAGTACTGTTTTTCATTTTCTGTAAAATTGTTATTTTATAGTTTTTTTTTTTGTCTCAAGACCTCTAGGCTCTATCTAAGAACATCATTTTAGGGAGAAATCTAATAGAGTTTTTAAACATTAATTTATTAATTAAGTTAGCTTAAGAAATTTAGTTAAGAATTATTATTTTTACATCCATTATAGGGAGAATGGAGAAGGAAGAATAAGAAGTGTTGGGAAAAAGAGAGAGAGAGAAAGGAAAGGGAAGAAAAGAGACACATGTGAAGAAGAATCGATTCCTAAAATGTTTATTTAAGAGTCACTTCTTCTCTTGTTTTCTAATTTTTATTTAATTAAATCATTTTTTAATCAAAGATACTTACTTAGATCCACCTATAATGATGCTCTAATGGGATTCATTAACAACATAATGAACTTTTATAAAATAAAAATAAATCAAAATTATAGTAAGTATTTAGACTTCTGTGATTTTGGGCACATTTTCAAACTCTAGCACGTGGAGATAGAGTTATTTTCATCATTAAGAAATTTTGACTAGATCAGGTGCATAAGAATACTTCATGACGACTTATCCAGACATTTTCAAAATTTCTGGTTGACTTTAAAAAAAAAAACATTCAGATACTCCATTTAGATGCTGCTTTTAACGGCACTAAATATTAATTCACAGCTTTATTTAGAAGAAACATCTGAATGAGCAAACGGATAGACCCAGATCTTAAGCTAAAAGCAGCCAAATGCTTCTTTAGTTTTGTGTTTTTGAAATATCCTAATGATTAATATTTCCACATATGTTTCCATATATACCAGAAATTGGGATGTTACAAATTATAAGCTGGATAACGCTTTCATCAAAATGAAGTAGTCTCAAGCCTAAAAAAAATATTTAAGAACTTCCAAGGAACCACGATATTGTTAAGAAATGCTTGATCGTCAGGATATCATGTTTGTATACACGGTAACACAATGCTAGAATACTTGTGGTGGTTGTGCAGATATACGTTCAAAGAAAACTACCTACATATTAAGGTTGAGCTTAAACTCTTCAATCTAGACATGTTTTCTTATGTGTGAAATAAGAACGCAAAACCTAGAAGTTTGGCCGATAACAACTTGTTCCGTTTGTGCCAGTTAATGTTAGTTATTGGTAGTCATAATTACATTCTTGTAATTAAGCAAGATGACATATTTTCTCAAGATCTCTAGAAACTGTTTATTTGCCTTCGGTACAGATATACAATGGATCGGAAGCTTATTCTACGCTTGCATATGTATGAACTCTAACAAAGATTTGTGCTAGAATAAAAGCCATAATCGGTTGGATCTTGATTTTAGTATATTCTCTTTGGCTTTATTAGTTGGTTCCATATTTGCAGAGGTTCTTTTATTACTTGGTTGTTTTAGTATTAGCTAGGCAGCTTACTCTTTTCTTTTCTTTTTTGGCTCAAAATATTAGTACTCTAGGTAAGCTTAGTTTGGTGGTTTGGGTTTGCTAAACATGTGCAATGAGGAGAGTGTAAAGAAACCAACACCGATAGTGCTTAGCACTAGCCCAAGACCGTAATATCCGAGAAACCCAAGAGAATAACCCTCTAAGTATGTGAATGAATATGGAAGAACAATTATAGAATACTTGAAAAACTTTTAAAGAAAATTTTAGAACTTATGATGAACACTCTTTATTATTTCAACTTCTTGCACATCTTACAAATGAGGGGGTGAGGAGGTATTTATAGCCTCCAAAAGATCTTACAACATAAATCTAGATTTTTCTACCCTAACCTCCTTAACCTAGATATTTCTTAATTTTCTAAATTTTTTAATATAATATCTAGATTTTTCAACAAAAATATCTTATCCTAACCTCCTTACTTCCTAGATTTTTCTAATATAATATCTAGATTTTTATCATACAAATCTAGATTTTTCTACACAAATATCTTATCCATAACCTCCTTACTTCCTAGATTTTTCTACCATAATATCTAGATTTTTTATCATACAAATCTAGATTTTTCTACACATATATCTTAACCCAAAATCAAGTTTAATTTTAATACTCCCCCTTAAACTTGATTTTGTCAACCATCCCGAGCTTTGAACGAAGTAGTTCAAACTGGCCTTTTGGCAGTGACTTGGTGAAGATATCTGCAACATTATCTTCACTTCGAACCTCCAAAGCTTCAATCGTTCCATCAAGCACCTTCTCCCGTATGAAGTGATGTTCCAACTCAATATGCTTAGTCCTTACATGGAACACCGGATTATTTGCCAGCTTGATAGCACTCTGATTATCTCCATAGATAGTAACTGGCTTGTTGATTGGCTCGAACAAGTCTTCAAGGAGTCTTCGAAGCCAAATACACTCTTGAGCTGCGAGTGTTGAAGCTTTATACTCCGCTTCAGTGGTTGACAGCGACACTGTTGCTTGCTTCTTGCTGCACCATGAAACCTTGTGTCTTCACAAGAAACACATAGCCCGAAGTTGATTTCCGATCATCCAGATCTCCACCAAAGTCTGCATCCGTGAAACCATAGAGAGACCTTGGCATTGTACTTATACACCAAACCCATGCCAAGAGTTGTCTTCACATACTTCAAGATCTTCTTTGCTGCTTCTAGATGTGGCTTCCTCGGTGTCTGCATAAACCGACTTACAAGACCAACCGCAAAGGAAATGTCAGGCCTTGTAATGGTTAAGTACAGAAGACTTCCTACAAGAGATCGGTAAGGTCGAGGATTGGGTAGCAGAGATCCTTCATCGCGCTTCAACTTAACGTTTACATCCATCGGAGTAGTACGTGTTTTTCCTTCGTGTACCCCGAACTTCTCAACAATCCTTCTTGCATAACTTTGTTGGCCGATGAATATTCCATCCTTTACTCTTTCAACCTCCAATCCAAGGAAGTTATTAAGCTCACCCAACTTCTTCATCTCAAACCTTATTGACATATCCTCTTGTAGACGAGCGATTTCCGCTTCATCATTCCCGGAGATTATCAAGTCATCCACATAGAGAAGAACTACCACGTGGACTCTTCCATTCTTCTTGAGGAATAAGCTCGGATCAGAATTAGATGGGACAAACCCGCAGAACTGAAGAAACTGAGCAAGCTTTCCATACCAGGCTCTTGGAGCTTGTTTTAACCCATATAGAGCCTTCTTTAGCTTGCACACATAGTCAGGATGCTCTTGATGTGTAACCAGGTGGTTGCTCCATATAGATTTCCTTATCGAGTTCTCCATATAAAAATGCATTCTTCACATCTAACTGCCATAACTTCCAGCCAAAGCTTGCAGCTAAAGATAAAAGTGAACGTACCGTAGTCATCTTTGCCACTGGACTGAAAGTCTCATCATAATCTTCTCCATACTTCTGGGAGAATCCCCGAGCAACCAACCTTCCTTTGTATCTATCAATGCTTCCATCTGTCCTTCGCTTGATACGGTACACCCACTTGCATGAGACGGGTTGGACATCCTTGGGTTTTGGAACCAAATCCCAAGTTTCATTCTTTTTAAGAGCATCCATCTCCTCCTTCATTGCGGTCTCCCACTATTTAACTCCTTTTGCTTCATCATATGATGATGGCTCTTCTTCATCTAATGGAGCTGCAAAATAGCATGAGTAAGTAGTGACAAAACTGTCATCTCTGAACCGAGCAGGCTTGACAATGTTCCGTTTCGGCCGTTGATTAGCCATGGAACCATGGTCTTCTTCCTCATCTTCTTCTTGGTTAGTGCTCCCCCTTTCACCTTGTGTCTCTTGTTCAGAACTTCCACCTTCTTTTGGTATCTGAACAGCTGGTTCATCGCCTTTGAGGGAACCCGTACCATCTTTCTCAAACAAGACTTGAGGAGGTCCATAATAGGAAGAAACTTCATCAAAGACAACATCACGAGATACAGTGTACCTGTGTGTCTCTGGATCCATGCACCTCCAACCCTTCCTCTGTTCATCATAGCCGACAAAGATGCACTTCTTTGCCTTTGCCTCCAGCTTGGTTCTATGAGAATCGAACACGTGGACGTAGCAGACTGATCCAAATACCCTGAGATGTTTCACCGTTGGCTTCTTCTTATGAACCATCTCATACGGAGACTTCATATTATTTGGACTAAGCGGCATCCGGTTGATGACATAGGCTGCACATCTCATACCTTCCGCCCATAAGGCCTTAGGTAAATTCTTCGCATGTAGCCAGCTTCTACAAGTCTCGCTTAGATGTCTGATCTTCCTTTCTGCTACTCCATTCTGTTGAGGTGTATATGGACATGTAAATTCTCTCTTGATACCATGCTTCTGGCAGAAAGAGAGAAACTCCTTTGACATAAACTCCCCTCCATTATCCGTCCTTAGAGTCTTGATCTTCCGACCTAACTCTCCTTCCACGGTGACCTTGAATTCTTGAAACCTTGAAAATACATCTGATTTTCCTTCACGAAGTATACCCAAGTGTACCGTGAGAAGTCATCAACGAACAACAACATGTAGCGGAACCCGGAATAGGAGGATGTTCTCGTTGGACCCATCAAGTCACTATGGACTCCTCTCCAACGGAGCACTGCATCGTGAAGTAGAGTTGTCAAACGGAAGCCTATGTGATTTTCCATATTGACAACCTTCACAGAGTATTCCTTCATTCTGAATCTTCAACTTTGGGAGCCCGTTAACCAGATCTTTATTCACCATAACCTTCAGCTTAGTCATATTTATATGCCCAAGCCTTGCATGCCATATAAAGGCATTATCATTCGTGCTCATCTTCTCCACATAAGTGTTGGAGGCAGATAAGACATAAAGATCTTTGACCCGTGCTCCGGTGTGAACTACGTCTGCCTTTAATTCCTGAATATTTTTCAAGAATTTAACATCTTTTGGGCCAAATAAAACGTAGTTACCTGAGTCTACCGCATTCACCACTGAGAGAATATTCTTCTTTACTCCAGGGACATGATATACATTCTTGAGAGTGATTGGACTTCCATCATCTCCTTCAATGACAACAGTCCCTTCCTTCTCAACCCGGTGGACTGAATTATCCGCGGTAATAATGGCTTCTTTCCCGTCATGACTTTGAAGACTAGAAAATAACTTCTCTTCTCATCTCCGGTAATATGATGGCTACAACCAGAGTCGACGATCCAATCATTTCCCAGATTTTTAGTTTTGGATGTACCTGAAGATGCAGCCTCCACCGTGAAGCATTTTCCCCATTCTTCGTCTTCAGCATGAGCTTTTGATTCTGCCATATTTGTTTCCTTCAGCTTGACTCTGCAGTCCTTTTTGAAGTGTCCAAGCTTTCCACACCGGTAGCACTTGAACCTCTTCTTATCTCCCGTAGAAGATCCTTCCCGTCCATCATTGTTCTTTTGGACCTTCAAACTTGGTTTGCCTTTGAAGCTCTGTTGCCTCCGAGCTACGAAAGCACTCCCCGAGTCATCTTGGATTTTGACTCCAGCCATTTGTGTGGCTAATGATTCTTGCGAAGCTAGCAGGTTCTCAAACTCCTCCAAGGAAGGTTGTGTAGCCCATCCTTGAACGGAAGTCACAAACGGTGTATACTCGGGTCCGTAGACCTCGAATAATAGACCGCTTTAACCGTGCTTCCGAAATAGATTCCTCAGGGTTAAGAGTATTAATCTCAGAGCAAAGGTTCTTTACCTTGATGAAGAACTCTGAGATTGAAGACTCCCCCTGCTTCGCATTCGCCAGCTCATTCTCTAACAGCTGTAGACGAGCTTCATTCTTCTTGTTGAACAACTGATCCAGCGCCTGCCAAATGGAGCTAGCGGATGTGCACCTTGAGACATGCTCAAATACTCCCGAGGATATTGACCTCTTCAATGCAAACTCCGCCTTGGCATTCTTCGTGTCCATTCCTTTGTCGCTTCCGCGGTTGCAGCATCTCCCCTTGGTGGTGTTGTGCTGCTACCACCGACGACATCCCATAAGTCCTCACTCACCAAGTATGACTCCATGCATGACTTCCATACCCGGTAGTTAGATTGGTTTAAGATCTCCATCCCCAATCCAACAACACGACCCATTGACTCCATACTTAGAATAAACTCAAGCTCTCTTTAAATTCCGATCTTGAAAAGAACCAAATTAGAATGGCTCTAATACCATGTAAAGAAACCAACACCGATAGTGCTTAGCACTAGCCCAAGACCGTAATATCCGAGAAACCCAAGAGAATAACCCTCTAAGTATGTGAATGAATTTGGAAGAACAATTAGAGAATACTTGAAAAACTTTTAAAGAAAATTTTAGAACTTATGATGAACACTCTTTATTATTTCAACTTCTTGCACATCTTACAAATGAGGAGGTGAGGAGGTATTTATAGCCTCCAAAAGATCTTACAACATAAATCTAGATTTTTCTACCCTAACCTCCTTAACATATTTCTTAATTTTCTAAATTTTTTAATATAATATCTAGATTTTTCAACAAAAATATCTTATCCTAACCTCCTTACTTCCTAGATTTTTCTAATATAATATCTAGATTTTTATCATACAAATCTAGATTTTTCTACACAAATATCTTATCCATAACCTCCTTACTTCCTAGATTTTTCTACCATAATATCTAGATTTTTTATCATACAAATCTAGATTTTTCTACACATATATCTTATCCCAAAATCAAGTTTAATTTTAATAGAGAGGGTTCGATTCCTTCCATTTTATTTTACAAAAAAAAAAGTTCCTTGTTTAAAAAAGTCTTGGCATCTTGTGTGGAGTTTTTACTGTGAATTGCTATTTTCTATTTTCATATGTTGGAGCTCTAAGGGTTTGTAGCTCTGGCTCTGTATAACATTTATTTCACTCATTTCTTTTTCACTGTTATGGGAAGTTTTCTACTTGAGCCTATAAGCACGATGTCCTGTTCGTAGTGTATCTCTCGGGCTATTAAGGCTTCTTAAAAAAAAAAAAAAATCTGATCATTGATTAAATTTCACATATGTAATTCAGTGAAAAGTTTTGGTGCAAACAGCCTACAAACGGTGCTTTTTGGAGTGAAGAAAGCTTGTAGTACAGTATTGAATATTATTAGCGTATAGGTACAAGGCCAATCATCAACAAGCACAAATTGTAATGACAATTTTTAATACCTGATCGGAACTTTATCAACGTTGATCACATGGGATTCTTTTTTAATTTTTTCTAGTAGAGTGGCGGATCAGAATCTGCGCCAGGATCCGGACCAGTTGGAGGTTTCACTTCATCATAGCCACCACTGGGAACCGGACCAGTAGGAGGTTTCACTTCATCAGAATCATCAAGTTCGGTGGGAAGATCTGGAACAGTCGGTGGTTTCACTTCATCAGAACCATCACCTCCTGTTGGAGGCTTAGTTGGAGGTTTAGTTTCGTCAGGTGTACTCGGAGGCTTTGCTTCATCATTCGGATTTGTTGGCGGTTTTGGAGGATCTTGATTGGTTGGTTGCTGTGGCCAACCCGGTGGCATGCAGCCAGGTGGCCAGCCCGGTGGCATGGAACCAGGTGGTGGCGGACCAGATGGCCACCCAGGTGGGCATCCCGGTGGCATGCAGCCAGGAGGTGGTGGACCAGGTGGCCAGCCTGGTGGTGGTGGACCTGGCGGCCAGCACCCTGGTGGTGGTCCGCAGCCTGGTGGCGGTGGTCCGCATCCTGGTGGTCCGAACGGCGGAAATGGCGGCCAGCGAGGCATGGTTTTTAGGTTCTCTTAATCCTAGTTGAAATGATGTGTTGCTCCAACTTGTGGACACATTCTGTTATAAACAAGGAAGATAATAACGTGTGGGGTCTGTTAGGTACAATGATAAAAGTTAAGGTTAGTTACTTTGTAACGGATAATAGCTAAAACGTGATAAATAAGGTGTGTGTTTTGGTGGCAAGCACAAGTTTGGAGTGTTCTTCCTTTTTTTTTTTTTTTTTGCTAGCTGTTATGTATATGCTGAGTGGATATGGATCCGACCATGTGAAACAATTTAAAATTCTCGAGGTTAAACTAAGATTGGCATTTTTCTGAAAAGCTGCAAAAATGTATAGCAAAATATCGTGGTCTAGTCGGTTTTTTCCCAAATGGGTAGATTATATTAAATATTGCAACAACCGATTTAGAAGCAGAATTTACCACCTAATCTATCATGATTTTTACCAGATTTCAACCATGATATCTGCTGTTTTATAAGTCTTTTAAATTTTTTTAGAATTTTTTACAGGTTATTGCACAAGTTAAAGGGAAGTTAAATGATTTTAGACCATTTTGGACCTTTTTGGAATCAAGCGAATAAAGAGGAAACAAATGACGGATGAATAAGGAAGATTACTCACATCTTCTCACTGGTGTTGATTGATACTAAGGAGAATGTCTGGAAACACCCCTTGCGAAGCTACACTTCAAAACCGAACATCTTTGTAATCTTCTGCTTATTTCTATTATGCATTCTTTTATATTCATATGTTTTTTTCAATCACCATGTCTCAATAGTTTTGTATTGTTATATGAAAATTTTATCAGCGACAAGTAATCTTCCCAACTTCCTACCCAATCAAGCACACACATTCAGAGAACACTACAAGAAAACGTCGATATTCTGAGGGATATTCCGAGGGAAAATGACTTCCTCGGAATTTTCTGACGAAAAACCGAGGAACCTCCGAGAAAAGTGAGTTCCTCGGAATTTCCTCGGGAAATTTCGAGGATAACATGTTTCCTCGGAATTTTCCGAGGAAATTCCGAGGAAACAGGGTCCGTCGGAAAAAACCGACTGATATTTCTAAAATACCGAGGAAAGTTTGTAGCCGTTAGAGACACGTTGGGAAGAGCCGTTGGGCGATTTCAATAATTCCGAGGAAATACCGAGGAATGATGGTCTTTGCTCTGAATTTCCTCTGAATTTTTCGAGGAAATTCCGAGGAAACAGGGTCCGTCGGAAAAAACCGATCTCAGGCCGCAGCCTCTCTCTTCTCGATCCTCTCTCCCATCTCGATCCTCTCTCTCATCTCGATCCTCTCTCTCATCTCGCCGCCGCCTCTCTCTCATCTCGATCCTCTCTCTCAATTTTCGCCGTCGGAATCGACAATTCTTGCCGTCGGAATCTGAAACCGAAGCCCACATATTTTCTCCACTTCTCTCAATCATGTAAGAATCTACAAAAACACCATATTTTTCTTTGGAATTTCGGATTTTAGGTTGTTAGATGGATAGTTTAGGATTTTAGGTTGTTAGATGGATAAGTTAGGATTCAATTTCGGATTTTAGGTTCTATTTTTAGTTTTCTTTGGAATTATTTGTAGTTTTAAAAATGTTTTTTGATTTTTAACACCATTTTACTATTTTTAAAATCGTTTTTCAATATTTAAAAAAGTTTTCACTATTTTTAGAAACGTTTTTGATTTTTACAAACGTTTTTCAATGATTTTTAAAAACGTTTTTACTATTTTTAAAATCGTTATTCTGATATTAAAACTATTTTTTTCTTATATTAAAACTATTTTTATAAGTATTAAAACATTTTTTATTTTTAAAAACGTTTATATGATTTTAAACAAGGTTTTTACTATTTTTGAAATCGTTTTTCTGATATTAAAACGTTTTTGGATTTTCAAAAACGTTTTTCAATGATTTTAAAAAAAAAGTTTTTACTATTTTTAAAATCATTTTTCTGATATTAAAACGTTTTTTGTCTGATATTAAAACTATTTTTTTAAGTATTAAAACATTTTTTGATTTTTAAAAACGTGTATATGATTTTAAAAAGGGTTTTTACTATTTTTAAAATCTTTTTTCTGATATTAAAACGTTTATTTTTATATTAAAACTATTTTTATAAGTATTAAAACATTTTTTGATTTTTAAAAAAGT
Source organism: Isatis tinctoria (assembly GCA_010577795.1). NCBI lineage: Eukaryota > Viridiplantae > Streptophyta > Magnoliopsida > Brassicales > Brassicaceae > Isatis > Isatis tinctoria. Next base: position 4,297,771 of record CM021248.1, on the reverse strand, counting down.
TAATATGATTTTAAAAAAGGTTTTTACTATTTTTAAAATCGTTTTTCAAGTTTCCAAAAACAATAAAACATATTTTAAAAATTTAAAAAATATTTATAAACCTTTTTCTATATTAAAAATTGTGTATACTAACAAATTATATTTTTTTCGAATTTTTTTAAATTTAAACTACAGGTCTTATGATGATCAGACCCGGCTTTCTCGACAGCGTCGTGGTCGTGGCTCGGGGAGCTACTCCTTTTAGGCCTCCCCATCTCCCCGCAGCTCCCACCAGACATCTCCCTCTCCATTTCCCGAAGCTCCTTATGGCTCCGGTGCTGCACCCACTATTCCTCCGAACTTTCAGGGTCCTCCGGAACTAATGAGGGTTGCGGAGTTTGTTCGACAGCCAGGTCGTCACCATCTTCCGTTTGGTTCGATCGATCCTCGAACGGGATCAGCTCATGGATCAACCGTATGATATATCTGTGTTTGGACGTGGGACATCCGACTTTCACCGACTTCCCAAGAGCCAAACAAGTTCTTTGGTTTGAACAGTTTGCGGTAAATATGTTTTTATTTTTAATTTATTTTTTCAATATACATTTTCTACTAATTGTGTTTTTTTTTCAGCAAGAATTCAACTGGAATCCCGATTATACAGGGTTTATCTATTACAACATACGAAGTAGTTTTAAACCCTTATTTCCTACTGCAAGTGCACAACATACGAAGTAGTATTTACGTGTCGATCCAACGAAGACCAGTTTCACACTTTGATCTAATGAGCTAAATCAAAAGCTAAGACAATTCAATTTTGTTTTTTGTTTTGTAAATAGCAAGTAATAAAAACAAAATCGGTTGTAAAGATAATATTAAGTAGTTTTAAACCCTTATTTCCTTATTTCCTACTGCAAGTAATTTCAATGGCTTTTTTTCAATTTGATCTGATGAGGTAATTTCAATGGCTTTTTTTTCACTTTGATCTGATGAGGTAATTTCAATGGCTTTTTTTCAATTTTAATATTTTTTAAATTTTAAACTCTCATTATTTCTTCTAATTACTAATATTTATATTAATATCAAGGTGGAAGCAAATGATGGTGAGCCGGTTGATGATTTCACCCTAATGAAGAAGGCGTATACGAACAAGAAGACCGGCCAGATTGATGACGGTGTTGTGAAGGGTGTCGTCGACCTCATCCACAGTCAGGTGGAAGAAGCAGCGTCTAAGCTTCAAACCGAGGACGAAGATTCGACAGGTTCCCAATTTTCTCAGGATCAGATCAACGAAATCGTTGAAAAGGTAAGTTTTTTTTTAAAAAAATTCATTTCATCTTAATTATTATTTACATTTGCCTATTTTCTATTTCAGTCGGTTCCAAAGAAGAAGGACCGAATGTTGGGTTTGGCTCGTCGGTCCCGGTCGGTTACGTCTTCTGCTGCAGCCCCGCCCTTTGTTGATCCCGAAGCACTTATGGGTCAGTTGCAAAACAAGGATCATCGCATATCTGCGTTGGAGACTCAGATGGCAACTCAACAGGCGAGCTTCGAGGCACAACAGGCGAGCTTCGAGGCACAACAGTCGAGCTTCGAGGCACAGAGGAAGCTGAATCAGCAGATGATGGACATGATGAGGACGTTGCACCCGAACATCGATTTCCCGACCCTGCAAGACCCGAACACCCAAAACCCGTAGCTTTTTTTCCCACAAAATTAGGATTTTTTCTTTTTATTTGTACGACTTTGAATTTTAATTTTATATTTTCGAAATAAAATTTCTGAATTTAATTTTATATTTTCGAATTTAAATTTCTAATATTTATTTTCTTAAAAATAATTTTTTTTAAAAAAATTTTTTTTTTAAAAAAATTAATTTTTTAATAATTCCGAGGAAAGGGGTCCTCGGAAATTACCGAGGAAGTGAGTCGTCGGAATATTCTGAGGAAACCGTTCCTCGGAATTTGCCGAGGAAGCTCGTCCTCGGAATATTCCGATGGAGGATTTCCTCGGAAGTTTCCGACGGAGGGCTTCCTCAGAATTTTCCTCCGCAATCCGACGAGTTCTTCCGTCGGGATGGTCCTCGGTTTATACCGAGGAAACTCGTCGTTATTTTCTGATGATCTATCCGACGAATGGTCTTCCTCGCCATTTCCTCGGAATTTGTTGTCCTCGGAATTCCGTCGGAAATTTCCGAGGAAATTCCGAGGACATACAATATTCCGAGGAGTTTTTTTCCGAGGGAATAAGTCCTTGGTATTTCGTCGGAATACCCTTATTCCGACGGAATACCGAGGAATTTTTCCCTCGGTATATGCTTGTTTTCTTATAGTGGAAAGTCGTCCAGTGTTCGGATGGTTCCTTATGTCTGCCTAACGGTCTTGGGTTGAATGTCATACTCATGTGAAAAATGGTTCCCAATACTTACTGAAAAGCTCGTTAAAACTGTGCTAAAAACTTTGGGCCACGGTCAGAGACTATATTGGCTGGAACTCCATGTAAGTTCACTATCTCTTTTAGATATAACTAAGCTAGTATTTCCACTCTATCAACCCATATCAACCATTTTAATAGATAGAAACTGGGCGTTGTTGGTCAACCAGTCCAAAACTACCCAAATTACATCATTACCCGTTCGGGTGCTTTGGTTATCCACTTATCAAACCCATGGTCATGGCTTCCCATTTCCATTATGGGATCGGTAGGATTTACAATAATTTTCCAGGTTTGGTTCTCTGTCTTAATCTACAGACAAGTATGACATTGTGCTACCCACTGTGCAACCTATCTTTTCATCCCTGCATAACTGTTGTGGTTTCCCTACAGCCGAGTTTGCTTTTATAGAAAAATGTTCTTATTTACCAACGTTCTTACAACCAACAGTAACAACAAAATTGGTACCACCATACGGCCACCCTTATCACCTACCTCTTTAATCCACGTACCATCCTATGTTAATTCAATTATGTGCTACAACAAACATATTTGCTGTAATTTTGATGATAATGATACACGAGTTTTAAACCCTTATTTCCTACTGCAAGTGCACAGCATATGAAGTAGTATTTAGGGGTCGATCCCACGAAGACCAGTTTTCACACTTTGATATATTGAGCTAAATCAAAAGCTAAGACAATTCAATATGTTTTTGGTTTTTGTAAGTAACAAGTAATGAAAGCGAAATCGGTTGTAAGATAATATTAAACAAGCGTTAGGTCAACGAATATCGCAGGAGATTCAGAGCAACGGATCAAACAACTATTCAGGCAATGATTAAGCATAAATCTAGAACTTAAACACTAAGATAATATCAATCCACTCTCGTGGTACCAATATCTTTGTCTATCAACCTAGAAATCCTAACTCTCACTGGTACTAGAAATCGTAGACAAGCATTAAGGATAGGTTTAATATGTTCACAATTCTCAATACATCTACTCTCGCAGGTAATGATTAAATTGCTCACCAATGTTCTTTCTAGCAACCTAGCAACTCTCGCTGTCTAAGTTAAACCAAATTTCATAAGATCAAGTGATCAATTCGATCTAAGCATTAAGAACAACAAGGGTGAAGATATTGATTTGAATAGCCTATTTGTGTTTAACCCTAAAGCTCATGAATTCCTTTGACAAACCTTAACCTAACTAAGAGGTCTACTCAGACATGATTAAAGAAGAAAACAAAGAGATTATAAAGTTCATCATAAAAGCTTGAATAGATAATGAAAGCTGAATATAAACTTATAAGAACTTAATTAAAGCATAAACATAAAGACTGAAAGTAAAGCATAAATATAAAGACTGAAAGTAAAGCATAAATATAAAGACTGAAAGTAAAGCATAAATATAAGAACTGAAAGTAAAACTTAATTAAAGCATAAATGTATAAAGCTTAAAAGAAACTAAATAAAACTTAATAAAAGCATAAACATAAAACTTAAAATCGAAGAAGAAGCTATGCTTTGAAGCTAGAGAAGAGAGGAGGAAGAAGAAGGTGTGTTTTGAGAGTGATGTTGTGAGTCCATTATATAGGCCAAGGTGAAGGGGAGTAGGTGAAGCGGGGAACGGTCGTTCTTGGTGTAGAACGATCGTTCCCAATGGTCGATCGAAGTAGGTGAAGTAGGTGAGCTCGGGAACGATCGTTCTAGGAGGAGAACGGTCGTTCCGTGCATGGTTGTTGGTGAAGTAGGTGAGACCGGGAACGGTCGTTCCACGAAGAGAACGGTCGTTCCATAGCTTTTGTCGGCAAGGTAGGTGAGGTGGGAACGATCGTTCCCTAGGGGGAACAGTCGTTCTGAATGGTCGTTCTTCTCAAAGAACGGTCGTTCTTCACTTGTCCTTTTCTCGTGTTTTCTGACTCGAACATGTCCGTAAACGCCAAACTCCTTCGGAACTCCATGAAATCTGTAAAAAGACTCAAAACAATAGAAAAGACTCGAAAAACCAACGAAAAATGCAAATCAAAACTCAAACCGAATACTAAAAACGAATCAAAATACGTTAAAAACACATAATATCAATTCTCCCCAACTAAAACCTTTGCTTGTCCTCAAGCAAAACCAGATATCTTACAAAGAGGAGGTTAGAAAAACGTGTGAAATTTGTAAAACTTATAGGGCCATACTCTAAGTCAATTGCCCGTAAACCGCATTCGCAAAGTTCAGATCAAACCGTATTTCATTGTACTTCTCCATAACCGTAGTAAATAAGTGAAATCTCATGATCAAGCAGAACTTAATATTTAACATTCATTATCAAATGCGTGTACTCTCACAAAGGGATATCTAACATGTTATGGTCTAGGTATCAAGGTTGGTATTTGGTGGCTCAAGTGTTTCGGTTTCTTTTAGCAGTAAAAACGGATGCAAATCATTATGCAAAATCACAATGAGACACAGACCAATTACGAGGTACACAACACTCCTTAACTCTAATCCTTCTACCCTTATTTAACAAAATCACAAATCAAGAACATGATTTCTTTTAACATTTTATGAAATTTAACGATATTACCTTGACGACTTTCCCGGTTCCTTCTGTTTTATTTTTATATTTTTTTTTATATCGGAGAATGGAACCGGTTAGTCTCTAAGATCTGCATCAAAAGAATTTTAACAATGTAAGCTTATTTCTTGAATGCGAATAAAATCTTCTACCCTTTTTAAAAGTTCACCCTCTTTTGAAATGAAAATTTTCAATGAATATGTTCAAAGAGAGAGATCACATTTCTAGACACATCCCATGAGTTTAATCAGAAAGAGACCACCTATCTAGACACAATCCTAAAGAAAAGTTGTGTCGGTCCGTATACTCCATAGTTTTTGCACATGAATGCAATGACAGTAAACGAAGAAAAGTGGGTTTCAACATGGAAATGGTAAGGGTGTGGTACTAGACTAAGGATAAGTCTAGCCATTTGGAGTTAGCAAAGATTGGTAAAAATGATGCAAAGAAAACTCCAAATGTAAAATCCAATACATCATTATCAACCCCCTAAGTGAGATAAATTAAGTCCATATTAAGTTCTGATAATTCGATTAAGTTCAGATGATTTGAGAAATTCACTAAATGATCAAGTTATGGATTTTTCTGCGTTTCCAAACTATCCTTAAACAATGCTAAGCAGTCCTAAGGCAATGACATAGAACATGTTGCAATTCGAAAAAGTTTAATAAAATCACACACTATTTTGACTCGAAAATATTTTTTATATATTTTTTTTTTGAAAATAAACATACCAAAATAAAACATAAGAAATAAACATCCACAAAACACACCGTTAGTACACAAATGAATCCCTCCCCCAGACTTGTTTTTAACCGTCCCGGTTAAAACAAAACTGAAAGAGAAACCCGCAAACTCATAAATAAAAAAATGTCCAAAATGGATTTGACAGTGGTGTAGGGACAAGAAAACTTACCTGAAGACGTGCACCCCCTTCTATTTTTTTTTTTTTTTTTTTTTATTTTTTTTATTTTTTATGAAGCACTCCGGCGGAGCAGGTGCTCGGAAACAGATTTGGGGTGCTCGCTCGTTTTTTTTTTTTTTTTTTTCAACTGAAACAAAGAAAAACAAAACCAAAAATCAATAGTAAAAGAAAATAAAAGAAAAACACTTACCAGTGGGTTGCCTCCCACCAAGCGCTTGGTTTAAGTCGTTAGCTTGACTTCTGAGCACAAGTGCTAATCATGAGAATCAAAAGGCTGAGCCAGTGCACCTTTGGTCCTTCTGTTATTGGGACAAGAAACAAAGTGCGCAAAAAGGTATACAATTGTCCAAAGGAAATAGACAATATTCTCATCTAGGAAGTTTACTACAAATGTAGCGTGTATCTTCAAATATTCCTTGACAGTGAGATGTTGTGGAGAAGCAAATGCATTTGATGGAAAGATATAATCAACTTTAGCTTCAAACGAGTTTGTCACAAAATAGTCAACTTTATCTCCATCAATCTTCTAAAATACCACATTCTCATTCTCATCATCATTCTCAACTTTAGGGTTCTCTATCTCATCCAAGATCTTATCTAAATCAAATTCATCCCCTAGGTCAGATTTTTCAAGAAGCGATCTAGATTCCTCTAGCATTAAAGAGTTAAGCTCGAGATTATGATCATTCAAAACACAAAGATAACTAGTATCAAAACATATTTCATGATAATCTCTAGCAAATTTTTCTACTCTTAAGGCATCTAGTCTTTGAGTCTCACATATCAAATCATAGCATTCATCAATGAGTATGGAGGAAGGTGAATCATAAGCTATATCTCCAATAGAAGGCATGTGACTATCCTCAAAATCTTGAAATTCAAAAGTTAAATCGGATGTACCTTGTAATTGGGATGGTGGAACCCAGTATATTACCTCCTTAAGTGACTGGGCTACCATTATCTCATCAAACGTAAGCTCTCTTCCTTCTAGTACTGCCCGATGTGACATGAGGTTCAACCGGATCTGCTCTCTTCCTTCTAGATCTACAGTAGACGTTACTTCGTGGTAATTTTACAATGGAACAATGCATTGTAATGTTGACACAATATTACAATGATTTCACGACTACTCATGTAGAATATGTAATTCGTCGTAAAAATGAGGTTAATATCACTGAGATTAGGACAGAATTGTTTCATCGCAACCTACCGATGATTTATCAATGATTTTTTCTTTCGTTGAAAAGTCGTTGTAAATTAGACACTAAGTTACTCTGCTTTAAAATCATTGCTAATTTTCGATAGTAATGATATGTGTTATAACGGATGTGAGAAGACTAAACAGAAAACGTAAGAACAGACACATAATTTACGTGGTTCATCAAAGTTACGTTGGCTACATCCACAGGCAAAGAGAGACTGATTTTTTATTGATGGAGGCAGAAGTTTCAGGTTACAGCAGAGATTAGAAGAGGCTAAGCTATTTATAGCAACCCTAATCCCGGAATAGGCTTTAACATAATTAAGCCCAACACAGATTTGGAATAAACCAGACTTCACAGCAGAAGCACCAGACTTGAGAACATAAGCTCTGGACTTCAGAACACAAGCTCTAGACTTCACCAGATTCAAGGCATATTTAACAAATCTCCACCTTGACTTGAATCCTCCACAATACAAATGTACCAGACGCATCATATGATGCAAGATGTACCACGTCTTTCTCCTCTGCCTCAGATGTCCTTTCGGACCAGATGCCCTATATGGCCAGACTAACAGCTTGAGATGTTTAGCAAGTCCAAACAATGTTGGACTTGCTATGAGGAACTGGCTTAGTGAACATATCATCAGGATTATCAGCAGTTCCTACCTTCTTCACGTTTATCCTCTTTTCACCTCTCAGAAAATGGTACCTCACATCAATATGCTTGGTTCTTTCATGATGAACTTGATACTTGGCTAAACAGATCGGGCTAAACAGATCGCACTCAAACTGTCACAGTACACTGTAGCCTCATCATGATGCAGACCTAGATCACTTACCAACCCTTTCAACCAAATACCTTCTTTGGTTGCTTCAGTTAACGCCATGTACTCTGCTTCTGTAGTAGACAATGTCACTATTGGCTGCAGAGGTGCTTTCCAGCTAATAGCAGAATCACCTAAAGTGAACACGTACCCGATCATTGATCTTCTACTGTCCACATCTCTAGCATAATCCGAATCAGAATAGCCTGTGACCTCACACAGTCTCTCACTTCCGTAAATGAGACCAACATCAGATGTACCACGAAGGTACCAGAAAATTCTCTTTACAGATTGCCAGTGCTCCTTTCCGGGTTGTCCCATGAACCTGTTGACCATACTGACAGCCTGTGCAAGATCAAGCCTTGTACAGACCATAGCATACATCAAACTTCCTACAGCGCTAGCATAAGGAACCTGAGACATATACTCTTTTTCTTCTTCAGACTGATTTGCAACACTGGTGAGATGAATATCTGCAGCACTTGGTGTATCAATGGGTTTGGCTGACGACATACCAAATCTCTCAAGCACCCTCTCAATGTAACCTTTATGTGACAAGAAATGTTTCCTCTGTGTTCTGTCTCTAAGAATCTACATTCCTAGAATTTTCTTAGCTGCACCGAGATCCTTCATCTCAAACACTGTGCTGAGAAGGTCTTTCAGCTCCTGAATGTCACACATACTTTTTGGCAGCTATCAGCATGTCATCCACATAAAGCACCAGATAAATGTATGATTCATTTTTCAGCTTCTTGTGGTAAACACAACAATCATACGGACTTCTTGAGTAGCCCAACTTGATCATATAGCTGTCAAACTTCTTGTACCACTGTCTGGGAGACTGCTTAAGTCCATACAAAGACTTCTTCAGCTTACACACATAATCTTCTTTTCCTGGAACGAGAAAACCCTCTGGCTGAGTCATGTAAATCTCTTCCTCTAACTCGCCATGAAGGAAAGCTGTCTTAACATCGAGTTGCTCAAGTTCCATATCTTGACGTGCCACTACTGCAAGTAGCGCTCTGATAGAAGTGTGCCTGACCACTGTTGCGAAAATCTCGTTGTAGTCAATCCCTTCTCTTAGACTGAAACCTCTAGCAATAACCCGAGCTTTATACTTAACTCCTTCTGTTGGTAATATCCCATCCTTAATCTTGAAGATCCACTTGCATGTAACAATCTTTCTCCCTGGTGGTGGTGTGACCAGATCCCATGTTTGACTCTTATCATGAGACTGCATCTCATCTCCCATTGCAGCAAACCATATCTCAGCCTCATCACTCGAAACAGCTTCTCTGTATGTAGATGGCTCATAAGTATCCACTTCTTTAGCAACCTGTAGAGCATAACCAACCATATCCTCGAAACCATACCTCAGTAGAGCATAACCAACGCAATACTGCGATGTGGACTATCAGATGGTTGATTTTCAGATTCTGCAGGTTCAGACGGTTCACCTTCTTCCTGTTCTTGACAATCTTTGTGTTGCTGTAAACCACTCCCTTCAGGATTAGATTGCAGCTCCACCTGTTTGTCATGAACATCATCCTCTGTGACATCAATAAGCTGTGCAGAACTCTTGAGCATAGAACTTTCATCAAAGACTATGTTCCTGCTCAAAATGACTCTCTTCTCTGATGGAGACCAGATCCTGTACCCTTTTACGCCATCTCCATAGCCTACAAATACTCCCTTCTTTGCTCTTGGCTCTAGTTTACCCTCACTTACATGATAGTAGACCATGCAGCCAAAAATCTTCAGATTTGAGTAATCAGCAGAGTTTCCTGACCACATCTCATTTGGCTAGATTTATACTCGTGTGTGGCCCACGGTTTATCAAGTAACAGGCTGTGTTCACAGCCTCAGCCCAAAAACGTTTTTCTAAACTGGCGTGAGAGAGCATACACCTCACTCTTTCAAACAATGTCTGATTCATCCGTTCAGCTACACCATTCTGCTGTGGTGTTTGTCTAACTGTGTGATGACGAGCAACACCTTCACTCTTACACAACTGATTGAACTCAGATGAACAGAACTCTAGACCGTTATCAGTTCGCAACCTCTTGATCTTCTTTCCAGTTTGATTCTCCACTAGAATTTTCCACTCCCTGAAGTTTTTGAAAGCTTCACTTTTGTGCTTTAATATGATCACCCAAGTTTTCCTTGAGTAATCATCAATCATAGACACAAAATATCTGTGACCTGCCAAAGACTCCACTTGAGAGGGACCCCAACAATCTGAGTGGATGTAATCCAGCGTGCCTTTTGTCCTATGAATAGCCTTAGGAAACTTGTTGAGGTGGAGCTTTCCAAAGACGCAGTGTTCACAGAACTCTAGACTCTTGACCTGATGGCCACCAAGAAGATCTTCCTTAGCCAGAATCTGCATTCCTCTTTCACTCATATGACCAAGTCTCATATGCCACAACTGAGTCATATATTCCTTGCGGATCTCAGCAGATGCAACATTTGCTGAATCTGTAACTGTGCAGCCTTGCAGATGATACAAAGTACCATACATGACACATTTCAGAATCACATCCGAACCCTTGCAGACATTCACAACACCATCTCCACCCGAGTACTTAAAACCCCTGCTGTCTAGAAGACTCAGAGATATCAAATTTTTTGTTATTGATGGAACATGTCTAACTTCGTTCAATGTGCAGTGTCTACCATCATGTGTCTTGATCCTAACAGAACCAATTCCAGCAACCTTGCAAGCAGAACTGTTGTCCATCTTAATGCTACCATTTTCTGCCTACTCGTATGTAGAGAACCACTCTCTCCTTGGACACATATGATAGGACGCTCCAGTATCAAGAATCCACACATCTGAAGCGTGTGTGTGTTCATTTGCAACTAGAGCAAAATCCACTTCGTTGTCACATTCTGCTACAGCTGCTGCACCAGTAGCACCCGATTGCTTTTTCTTCTTAGGACAATCTGATTTCCAATGTCCTTTCTCCTTATAGTAATTGCAGATATCATCTCGCTTAGGACCCTTTGATACAGACTTCTTGTCGTTCTTCTTCTTGTTGTTAACATGTGTTTTACCACCACTAACAAACAGCTCAGAAGCTTGATTCTCTGCAGTTGTACCAGCCGCCTGGTGGCGCAGCTCCCGACTGTGAAGAGACGATCTGACTTCTTCCAATGATACAGTATCTTTACCGTTTATAAACGATTGCACATAGTTCTCGTATGATAGTGGTAGAGATACCAACAACAGCAAAGCAGCATCATCATCCTCCACCTTAACATCGATATTACGTAGCTCAAGTAATAACGAGTTTAACTGATCTAAATGATCTTTGAGCTTCGTACCTTCCTGCATCCTCAATGCAAATAGGAGTTGTTTCAAAAGAAACTTGTTCGTCAAAGACTTTGTCATGTACAAAGACTCCAACTTCCCCCACAGACCAGCAGCTATCTTCTCGCTGGATACCTCGATGATGACCTCATCACCAAGACACAACAAAATTGTTGAGTGTGCCTTCTCCTCGAGACTATCCATATCTGCGACGTCACCCTTCTTGTCTTTAACCAGAGGTGCCCACAAGTCTTGTTGCTTCAGCAACACTTGCATCTTAATCTAACAGAGACTAAAACTATTTCTCCCTGTAAACTTTTCGATCTTCATGTTCATACCAGACATCTTCTCACCAGATGCGGAAATCCCAGAACCTGGCTCCGATACCAGTTTGTTATAACGGATGTGAGAAAACTAAACAGAAAACGTAAGAATAGACACAGAATTTACGTGGTTCACCAATGTTACGTTGGCTACATCCACGGGCAAAGATAGACTGATTTTTTATTGATGGAGGCAGAAGTTTCAGGTTACAGCAGAGATTAGAAGAGGCTAAGCTATTTATAGCAACCCTAATCCCGAAATGGGTTTTAACATAATTAGGTCCAACACAGATTTGGAACAAGCCAGACTTCACAGCAATGCTCCAGACTTCACAACAGAAGCACCAGACTTGAGAACATAAGACTTCAGAACACAAGCTCTAGACTTCACCAGATTCAAGGCATATTTAACAATATGTTTTCTTGTAGTGTACAATCTTTATGCAACATGTGACCCCTGATTTAGTGGCTCTGAGAATGGACACCAATTTCCACGACCATTGGTGTAATAAGCATTAGCAGTGGCCAAAAAGCAAGGATGTTCTGGTTGTACATGTGAAGCTTTTATGAAGCTTAATGAATGTTATCGTTTTTCAAAGTCATTAAATGTATCCAAAATGGACTTGTAAGTCTCATAAAAATAATAATGGATGTAGTCAATCAGATCTTCAACATCAAGAGGCTTTCCTAATAGCACGAGTTGATATGCTTTAGCTCCTATATATATATATATATATATATGTTGTGCAAGTATTCAGCAATTACCTTGGCTTCTTTGAGAAGATGCTTCAGTAGCTTCTTGATATGTTTTACGTGACCACAAGTTGGAGTTCCATATGTTCTCTGAAGTGTTATCCAGACATCCAAAGAGGATGTCTCATATGAAACAAATGGTTGCATATTGCTCCCAATGAGTCCTTGAACAGCAGTGTGAATTAATCGATCTCGAAGCTTCCAATGTTAAAAAGCCTGGTTATGTTTAGTGTCAGGTGACATGCATTTCTGTGATGATAGAAGTCAATGTTAAATCTTTGCTATTGATGAAGCATTGAAGATTATGACCTCTAAAGAGAAACTGAATTAACTTGCTCCAACTGATGTCATTTCCAGCGTTTAGTTTTTTAAAAGTGGACATATGTGTCGTGAGAGAGAACTGGTTAGATCCTGTGGATCAAACACGACGACAGAGCTTTGGTAGCCTGGAGTAATATCACGAGACATTTTTAACGGCGATGATACAACTATTTTGACAAAATAAACTTTTCATTTTAGGTTTAGTGGTTTGGGATCAAATCTGCTATGAAACCATATAAGTATTGGCCAAAAGTTATTGAAAGGTAGTTCAAGAGTGTTTATATATGAGAAGATTTAGTCTAGGATCTTTTAAGAAAGGATAATTTAATGTTTACCTATATATGCTCTAACCCAAAGCCATATAAATATATATATATATAAAAACCAGTTATTGTCAATGGAATCACATTTTCAATATTTGATTTGAACTTTAGTTACATTGATTACATACGACTAAATTTTTAAATAGAGTGGCGTATCAGAAACCAATGTACCGGCTTTGTTTTTTCATTGCCCCCAGGTTTAGTCAGAAGTTTTGGTTCGTCCTTGCTACCAGGTTTAATGGAGGTTTTGCATCATTAGAGTCGCTGTGTATAGTTGAAGACTGTTTTTTGTCACTGCCATTATGGTTTGTGAAAGATTTCTCCTCATCTAGTTTTGGTGCCTGTTTTGAAGGATCTGTTTTGGTTAGTGGCGTTCCAGAAATATCATAGCCACTAGGTTTAGTTGCATGTTTCACTTAATCAGACTCGCCAAACTTTGTTTCGTCATTGCTACCAAGTTTAGTCGAGATTTTTCCTTTGTCATCTGGCTCTGAAGTCGGACTTAGAAGATCTATATTAAGTGGTGGAATTCCAGAAGTAGGAGACCCACCAGGTTTAGTTAAAGGTTTTACGTCATCAGAATTGTCTGGTTTAGTTGGAGATTTTGTATTGTCAATGCCACCAGGTTTGATCGAAAGTGTTGCTTCGTCATCTATATTTGGTGCCGGTTTTAGAGGATCTGTATTGGATGGTGATGTTCCAAAATTACCAGAGCCACGAAGTTCATTTGGAGTTTTCACTTCAATGGGGTCACCATATTCATTTGTTTGTCATTCCCACCAAGTTTAGTTGAGGAGTTTTCTTGGACATCAGGCTTTTGTACTGGTTTTAGAGGATTTGTATTGGATGGTGGCATTCCATAGTTACCAGAGCCAACTGATTTAGTTCGCGGTTTTGCTTCTTCGGGGCCACGGGATTTTGTTTTTTTCATTGTCATACAGATTAGTCAAAGGTTTTGTTTTTTCATTCAATGTTAATGCTGTTTTGGAAGAGCATATGGCCTACTAAGTGGACATCTTGGTGGCGTGAAATCAGGAGATGGTGAACAGATGAGATACACGGTGGTATAGAACCGTGTGGTGGTTCACTTGTGTTGGATGTTCCCTCCTTTAGCGCAAAACAAATAATGGGCATAATCAAGTTTAGCCCAAATTAATGTTAAGTATGAAGAAAACTCTAGAATTATGGAGAAGAAGAAATATCTAGAGAAGATGATAATTATCTAGAACATGTTTAAGATAAGGATAAGAGAATGTTCTAGAGTTAGCTAGTGCTTAGCCACCACCACTATAATATATGAGAGCTTGGTGGCATTTGTAATGTGAAGTAAGAAAGAAGAAATTAAAAGAGAGAGAGGAGAGAACTTATAAGAGTGTTTGTAATCCCTTTCCTAATATAAAAATAATTTGTCTTAAACTTCTAGTTGTCTAATTCCCATCTCAAACACACCAAGAATATTTGGTAATTTTCCCTGCAGCTGGTATCAGAGCCAAGTTGGCTAGAATCGTCGATATCTCGTGCTTATCAAGATGGAGGCTACCGTTACCTTTGAAGGTGACATGTTCAAGCTAACTACAGACAACTACTCATATTGGAAACCAATGATGGAAGATCACCTTTACTGCAAAGACCTGCATGAACCCATCATCACGAAGGACAAACCGGAAGGAAAGGATGACAAGACATGGGAGGTTTTGAATAGAAAGGCGGTTGCTGTAATTCATAAGTATATTGATCGATCTCTTTTCGAACATGTCTCTACTTATACAAATGCTTTTGAATTATGGACAAAACTTGAATCCATGATTCAAAAGAAAACACCTCGAAACAAAGCTCTCCTTGTTAGACGGTTGGTAAAGTTGGAGTATAAGGATGGCCAAAGCATGATGGAGCACTTGAACAACTTCAAGGGACTCGTAAATCAGCTAAATAAAGTCGACATGAAGGTCGAAGATGAAATGCAAGCCCTTTTACTCCTTAGTTCACTCCCAGAGAGTTGGGACACACTAGTTGTCACTCTCAGCAACTCAGCACCAGAAGGAAAGCTTACCATGGATACCGTCAATGACAGTCTTCTAAATGAAGAAACTAGAAGGAAAGAACGAGGTTCGAGCACTTTGTCGGAGGCAAACATTATAGAAAGACGGGGTAGAGAAGAAATGCGTTGACAGAGTAAAAGTCGAGGTCGAGATCAGTCTAGAGGACGATCCAAGTCACGTACTAGAGTCACGTGCTACTATTGTGGCAAGGCAGGTCATAGGAAGCCAGAGTGCCGGTTCTTCAAGAAAGATCAACAGACAGGAACATCAAGCCAGACCGATTCAACCCTACAAAGAGGCATGATGATAAGACCACCACCATTGTGTCAGAGGAGGATAAAGATGTATATCTTGTTGGAGAATGCAATCTCATAAACATTGCATCTAATGAAACTTCATGGATTATTGACTCTGGTGCATCCTTTCACGTCACCCGTCATGGAAGCTTCTTCACAACTTACCAAAGTGGTGATTTTGGCAATGTTCAAATGGGAAATCAAGGAAGAACCAAGATTGTTGGAAAAGGGGACATCTTCCTTACATCAAACACAGGATGTAAGATACTTCTCAAGGACGTTAGACATGTTCCTGATATGCGGCTCAATCTCATATCAACTGGAAAATTAGATGATGTTGGTCTAGAAAGTCACTTTGGCAAAGGCAAGTGGAAGCTAACTAAGGAAAATTTGGTCATGGCTCGAGGGAAGAAAGAAGGATCATTATACATAACGCAAGCCAAGATTTGCAAAGAAGAAGTGAATGTCGCAAGTGCTGACATGGAAATATGGCACCGAAGGCTTGGCCATATGAGCGAAAAAGGTTTAAATATCCTTTCTCGCAAGAAACTTCTTCCTGAAATGAAAGGTATGTCTCTTGAACCATGTTCTGATTGCTTAGCTCGAAAACAACATAGAGTCGCTTTCCAGAGATCTTCTTCACCTATGAGAACGAAGCACATCCTTGATCTTGTGCATACTGATGTATGCTCAATGTCTGAGAAATCCATTGGTGGTGCATCATACTTTTTCACCTTTATCGATGACCACTCAAGAAAACTATGGGTACATCTATTGAAATCAAAAGATCAAGTTCTTGATGCTTTCAAGGAGTTTGTAGCTCAAGCAGAACGAAGTACGGGTCAAAAACTCAAATGTGTTCGATCAGATAATGGTGGAGAGTACAGAGGTCCATTCGAGGCCTTCTGCAAATTTCACGGAATCAGGATGGAGAAGACACCGCCGAAGACACCCCCAACTGAATGGTATTGCTGAAGAATGAAAGAATAATCGGAGAAAGAGTTCGTAGTATGCTCTCTCATGCCAATTACCGAAGTCATTCTGGGGAGAAACTATAGTTACTGCGGTGATATCATCAATCTCACTCCTTCAGTTCCATTGGATGGTGAAATTCCAGAGGAAGTCTGGTCAGGAAAGAAGGTCTCCTACAACCACTTGAAGGTGTTCGGGTGTAGAGCATTCGTTCATATTCCTAAAGATGAACGAGCTAAACTAGACTCCAAGACTAAAGAGTGCATCTATCTCGGTTCACCAAGAGATGAATTTGGCTATCGACTTTGGGATCCAATAAACAGAAAAGTAGTCAGAAGCAGAGATGTTGTGTTCTTCGAGGACCAAACAATCGAAGACATCCAAAGATCAGAGAAACCAAAGCTAAGGGTTAGTAAAAATACCCATATGATATTATGTGTTTTTAACGTATTTTGATTCGTTTTTAGTATTCGGTTTGAGTTTTGATTTGCATCTTTCGTTAGTTTTTCGAGTCTTTTCTTTTGTTTTGAGTATTTTACAGATTTTATGGAGTTCCGAAGGAGTTTGGCGTTTACGGACATGTTCGAGTCAAGTTGACGTGGAAAACACGAGAAAAGGACAAAGTGAAGAACGACCGTTCTTTGAGAAGAACGACCAGACAAGAACGACCGTTCCCCCAAGGGAACGATCGTTCTCCATTTCACCAACCTTGCCGACAAAGCAGAGGAACGACCGATCCATGCAAGGAACGACCGTTCCCGGTCTCACCTACTTCACCAACAACCATGCACGGAACGACCGTTCTCCACCTAGAACGATCGTTCCCAAGCTCACCTACTTCACCTACTTCGATCGACCAAGGAGAACGATCGTTCTACACCAAGAACGACCGTTCCCCGCTTCACCTACTCCCCTTCACCTGGCCTAAATAATGGACTCACACATCACTCTCAAAACACACCTTCTTCCTCCTCCTCTCTTCTCTAGCTTCAAAGCATAGCTTCTTCTTTAGTTTTAAGTTTTATGTTTATGCTTTTATCTAGTTCTTGTTAAGTTTCTTTTAAGCTTTAATCTTATGCTTTTAATCTTATGCTTTACTTTCAGTTCTTATCTTTATGCTTAATCAAGTTTTACTTTCAGTCTTTATATTTATGCTTTACTTTTAAGTCTTTATATTTATGTTTTACTTTCAGTTATTTATATTTATGCATTACTTAAGTTCTTATTAAGTTATTTTCAACTTTCGTTATCTATTCAAGCTTTTATGATGAACTCTATAATCATGTTGTTTTCTTCTTAATCATGTCTGAGTAGATCTCTTAGTTAGGTTAAGGTTTGTCAAAGGAATTCATGAGCTTTAGGGTTAAACACAAATAGGCTATTCAAATTAATATCTTCACCCTTGTTGTTCTTAATGCTTAATCGAATTGATCATTTGATTTTATGATATGAGGTAATTTAGACAACGACAGTGCTAGGTTGCTAGAATAAACATTGGTGAGCAATTTAACCATTACCTACGACAGTAGATGTAGTGAGAATTGTGAACAAATCGAACCTATCCTTAATGCTTGTTACGATTTCTAGTACCAACGACAGTTAGGATTTCTAGATCGTTAGACAAAGTTATTGATACCACGACAGTGGATTGATATTATCTTTATGTTTGAGTTCTAGACTTGTGCTTAAACACTGCCTGAATAGTTGTTTGATCCGTCGCTCTGAATCTCCTGCGATATTCCTTGACCTAACGCCTGTTAAAATTATCTTACAACCGATTTCACTTCATTATTAGTTAATAAAAAAACCAAAACATTTTGAATTGTCTTAGCTTTTAATTTAGCTCAATATATCAAAGTGTGAAAACTGGTCTTCGTGGGATCGACCCCTAAATACTACTTCGTATGCTGTGCACTTGCAGTAGGAAATAAGGGTTTAAAACTCGTGTATCAAGTTTTGGCGCCATTGCCGGGGACCAAATTTTCGCCTTTGGTTTACGGCTGAATTATCAGACTAAGAACTTTACTAAACTCGTTTTCTTTTCTTCTTTGTTTTTTTGTGTTCAGGTGCATGTCCCCAAGGAGCACAAGGAGCAGAAACAACGAGGATCTTGTTAGCTTATCAAACGAGGAGTTAGCAAGAGCAGAACGAGGGAACAGGCAGAGACGTAACATACCTGTTCCGGAACCAGAAACAACTGACACCGCCAACTCAGATATGGGCGGACAAGCAGACATAACAGCTCAGCTGCTACAACTTCAGACAGCCATGGAGCAGCTTCGCATGCAACAGGAGAGGCAACTCATTGCACAACCTGCCTTCGGAGACAAAGATGCGGCTCACACATACTACCAGGATCGATCTGCGATCGTTACCCCGATCATCCAGAGGCAAGATTACGAGATCAAACCTCAGATGATCGGCCTCGTGAAGTAAACACTGTTCCACGGTCTGCCTGCTGAGATTCCGATGGATCACATCGAGAACTTTGAAGAGATCTGTAGCACAACCGGCTCCAATGGTGTGCATCCAGATTTTCTGAAGTGCAAACTTTTCCCTTTCTCTCTTACGGGAAAAGCATCACGGTGGTTAAAATCTTTACCACCAGGCTCTCTACCGACTTGGGCTAGTGCACGAGCAGCCTTCTTGGATAAGTTCTACACGAAGTCCAAGACCGCAGCCTTGAGGAACAAGATCTCCTCATTCGAGCAACAGTCCGGCGAATCCTTCAATGAAGCATGGGAGCGGTTTAAGGAGTACAAGCGCGAGTGCCCTCACCACGGGTTTAGTGACGAGCAGCTGCTCAGCACCTTCTATGACGGAGTAGATTGGGACTACAGAAATGCCCTGAACGCAGCTAGTAACGGTGACTTCTACACTAAGTCAAAGGAAGGAGCCCTGGAGCTGATCGAGAACCTAGCCGCAAGTTCCAGCAACAAAAGCCGGAGTACGACAGAAAGAAGGTCACAGTGTGGACTCCAGGAAGATTGATGAACTCTCTGCCATGGTTAACCTTTTGCTAAAAAAGAACCAGAGGTCAGTCCACTTTGTGGACGAGAATGGGGAAACACCTATCGCTCAAGCCTACGAGGAAGAAACCGGGAATGATCAGATGGAGGTGAATTATGTGACGGGACAAAGTTTCGGGCAGAACCGCGGTTTCAACAACCAAGGCTTCAACACTCATCCAAACCTGTCCTACAGGAGCACCAATGTGGAGAATCCGCAGGATCAAGTATATCCTAAGCAAGGAGGAAATCAGCCACAGATGGGCTTTCAGAAGAACTACCCCAACAACTACCAGAACCGGCCATTCGTTCCTAATCAGAACCGTTTCCAAGGAGGGAATCAGACAAGGCAACCTTTCACAAACTCACAGCCCCAGCCTTTCACAAACCAGCAGCCTTCATCTTCAGCAACCGGCTCCCAAGACGAGCTGAAGAACATGATGCAGCAGATGATGGCGAGTCAACAAAAGGCGGCAGCAGAGATCAACTCCAAAGTTGACACTATGTATGGTGATCTTAGTGGGAAATATGAGGCTGTATGGACCCACATGAAGCAACTGGATATTCAGATTGCACAAACCGCCGAGTCTATAAAAAGAACACTTGGAACTCTGCCTGGAAAAGCTGAAGCACCTAGGAAGGAGTTTGTCAACGCCATCGAGCTAAGGAGCGGGAAAACATTGAATTCGGAAACAACTTCCGGATCGGCAAAAGGGAAAGAAGTGACAACCGAGCACACTGGTCCGTCAACCGAGCACATGCCCAGCCAAGAAACTCCAACAACTTCGGCCAACAATCCAGAAGCAAGGGTATACAAACCCAAGGTCCCATACCCTGTACCACCCAAGAAGTCTCGCAAGGACTTAGAGGATGCTAAATGCAGAGAGATGCTCAGAGACCTAACCGTGAAGCTGCCCCTCACGGATGCCGTTCAGATGATACCTGCTCTCAAACGGTATATGAAAACCCTAGTCTCCGGAAAAGTAGCTGAGGAGGAAAACATGATGGTAGTCTCCAAAGAATGCAGTGCTGTTCTGCAGAACAAGGTCCTTAAGAAGAGAAGCGATCCTGGGAGATTCGTTTTATCAATCAAGATCGGCCCCATGACGTTTGCATGCTCTCTGTGCGATCTCGGTTCCAGTGTCAACCTTATGCCATACTCTGTGGCAAAAAGGTTAGGGTTCACAAATTTCAAACCCACGCGCATCTCATTGGTCTTCGCAGACAGATCAACAAAACTTCCGGTGGGTATGTTAGAGGATCTTCATGTGCGAATTGGAGACACACTCATCCCAGCTGATTTCGTGGTTCTAGAGCTTGAAGAAGAACCGAAGGACCCTCTGATTCTTGGCCGACCATTCTTATGCACGGCTGGTGCAATAATCGATGTACAGAATGGAGTGATTGACCTTCACTAGCTAGGCGACATGGTGATGTCATTCGAGATGGACAAATTGTTAAAAAAACCGATGATGGATGGACAGACCTTCACTGTGGAAGGCGTGGATGATGTATATGATGAGGCAGCTGAAGAGCTTCTGTGCCCGGATCCTCTTGAAACCGCTCTAACTCTGGCTGAAAGAGAGCATGGTTTCCTGAGCGAGGATGCCGACAGCTTTGCCAAGATGCTAGATTCCAGCCAGAGAATGGAGCAGATGGTGGCGTACATGAGCCTGGAAGATGAGAACTCGGCAGAAACAGACGGAGCACCCGCTCCAATCCCGCGAACACCTGCTCCGCCACTTGATCCGATAGACAGCCCTTGGAGTGAATTAAAAGCACCCAAACTGGAGCTCAAAACTCTTCCAGCCGGGCTCAGGTACGCATTCCTTGGAACAAACTCTACTTACCCGGTGATTGTGAATGCTGATTTGAATAATGTGGAAGTAGCTTTACTTTTATGCGAGCTTAGGAAGTATAGAAAGGCTATAGGGTATTCACTTGATGATATTACTGGCATCTCCCCTGATCTTTGCATGCATAGGATACATCTAGAAAATGAATCGAGGAGTTCTATAGAACATCAGAGAAGATTAAATCCGAATTTGAAAGATGTTGTTAAAAAGGAGATAATGAAACTTCTAGAAGCCGGTGTAATTATGCTATTTCTGATAGTACTTGGGTTAGTCCAGTTCATGTAGTTCCTAAGAAAGGTGGAATCACTGTGATAAAAAATGATAGGAATGAACTGATACCGACTAGGACCATAACCGGCCATAGAATGTGCATAGATTATCGCAAACTAAATGCTGCAACTCGCAAGGATCACTTCCCTTTGCCCTTTATTGATCAAATGCTTGAAAGACTTGCAAACCATCCATACTACTGTTTTTTAGATGGTTATTCAGGTTTCTTTCAGATCCCCATCCATCCGGACGACCAGGAGATGACAACATTCACATGTCCTTATGGCACATTCGCTTACCGGCGCATGCCATTCGGATTGTGCAATGCTCCGGCAACTTTCCAGCGATGCGTGATGTCCATCTTTTCCGACTTTATCGAAGACATAATGGAGGTGTTCATGGATGACTTCTCGGTGTATGGAGACTCTTTCTCTCACTGTTTATCTAATCTATGCAGGGTACTTCAGCGATGTGAGGAAAAACACCTAGTTCTAAATGGGAGAAGTGTCACTTCATGGTCAGGAATGGGATTGTACTTGGCATCGCATATCAGAGATGGCATCGAGGTGGATAAAGCTAAGATCGAGGTTATGATGAACCTACAACCACCTACTTCTGTCAAGGGGATCCGCAGTTTTCTGGGACATGCAGGCTTCTATCGCAGGTTCATCAAGGATTTTTCAAAGATAGCCAGACCCCTCACGAGGCTGTTGTGCAAGGAGGTGCAGTTCGAATTTGATAGCAACTGTCTTGAGGCTTTTCATACGATCAAAGGAGCATTGGTCAGCGCACCCATTGTGCAGCCACCAGACTGGAGCCTACCCTTCGAGGTTATGACGGATGCTAGCGACTATGCTGTTGGTGCAGTTCTCGGCCAGAGGAAAGACAAGAAGCTCCACGTTATCTACTACACCAGTCGCACATTGGATGATGCTCAGTGCAAGTATGCTACGACAGAAAAGGAGCTTCTGGCCGTCGTCTTCGCCTTTGAGAAATTTCGGTCCTATCTCGTTGGATCAAAGGTTATAGTTCATACTGATCATGCAGCACTCAAGTATCTGCTGACCAAGAAAGACGCTAAGCCGCGGCTACTCAGGTGGATTCTCCTACTTCAAGAATTCGACCTGGAGATCAAGGACAAGAAGGGAATAGATAATGGAGCTGCCGACCATTTATCTAGGATGCAGATTGATGAAGAACTCCCACTCAATGACAGCCTCCCTGAAGAACAGGTTTACTCGATCGGAGTATTCCAAATCAGAGGCTCCCACCCAGCGAGCACCTGCTCAGTCCGAATTCTGCAACCAAACCGAAAGCAGCCAACATCCTCAGATTCCTTGGTTTGGCGAGATTGCGAATTACCTAGCTGCTGATCTAGAACCTCACGGTTTTGTGGGCAACAAAAGAAAGAAATTCCTAAAAGATATCCGCCATTACTTCTGGGATGAGCCGTACCTGTAAGCATTGCCCAGATGGAGTATTCAGACGTTGCATGACTGAGGAGGAGATACCGGAGATTCTGTTTCACTGTCATGGCTCTTCCTATGCCGGACACTTCGCTACTTTCAAGACAGTCTCCAAGGTCCTGCAAGCCGGGTATTGGTGGCCAACAATGTTTAAAGACGCTCAGCGCTTTATCTCTAGATGCGATTCATGCCAGCGACAGGGCAACATCAGCAAGCGCAATGAGATGCCACAGAACTTCATTCTCGAAGTGGAGGTCTTTGACGTATGGGGGATTGATTTTATGGGACCATTCCCATCTTCCTTCGGGAATGAGTACATACTCGTGGCTGTTGACTATGTGTCTAAATGGGTTGAGGCATTGGCGAGTCCCACGAACGATGCAAAGGTGGTGATCAAGATGTTCAAATCTATCATTTTCCCGAGGTTTGGTGTTCCGCGCGTTGTCATCAGCGATGGAGGCTCTCACTTCATCAACAAGATTTTCGAGAATCTATTGCGCAAGAATGGTGTAAAACACAAAGTCGCAACGCCTTACCAACCGCAAACGAGTGGGCAAGTGGAGATATCTAACCGAGAAATCAAGAGCATACTTCAGAAAATGGTGAACACAACTCGGAAGGACTGGGCTTCCAAGCTAGACGAAGCTCTATGGGCTTATAGGACCGCCTACAAAACGCCTCTCGGGACCACTCCCTTCCACCTTGTTTACGGAAAAGCCTGTCACCTCCCCGTCGAGCTTGAGTTCAAAGCCGCATGGGCTGTTAAGCTGCTCAATTATGACATCAAACCAGCTTCGGAAAGACGCATGATGCAGCTACACGAACTTCAGGAGATTAGGCATCTCGCATACGAGAACTCAAAGATTTATAAGGAGCGAACCAAGGCATACCACGACAGCGCACACTGGCTCGCAACTTCGTTCCCAACGACCAAGTTCTACTCTTCAACTCTCGGCTGAAGCTGTTTCCCGGGAAGTTACGATCAAGATGGTCTGGGCCTTTTACAATCAAGGAAGTCCGACCTTATGGAGCTGTGGTATTGCTGGACGAAAAGGGAGAGAATTCGTTGTCAATGGTCAGCGTTTGAAGCCGTACCTCGCTGATTCAACCATCACACAAGGGGAATCCTTTCCTCTAAGCGACCCACCTCAAGCATAATCAGCTCTCCACGTCAAGCTTAGCGACGTAAAACAAGCGCTTTCGTGGGAGGCAACCCACCAGGTAACATGTAAATATCGTGAAGTTTTTTCGTTCTTATTCTATTTACGTTTCTTGTTTTGTTTAAGATTGTTTTTGCAGGTTTTTATTAAGTGTTGAGCGGATGACGGATAGAGAGCATCACCGATAGCTCCACCAGCGACCACTGAGCTGTGGTTATTTCTATCTCCCTTGTTATATCCATTTTTATTTTAGACACTTTTTATTTTTATTTATGACTTTTCGAATTTCTCTTTCAGTTTTGTTTAAACCGGGACGGTTAAAAACAAGTCTGGGGGAGGGATTTATCTGTGTACTAACATTGTATTTTATTGATGTTTACTTCTTATGTTTTATTTTGGTGTGTTTAGATTTTCAAAAACTAAAAAAAAAAAAAAAAAAAATATTTTTATCGAGTCAAAACAGTGTGTGATTTTGTTAAAACTTTTTGGAATTGCAACATGCTCGATGTCATTGCCTTAAGACTGTTTAGCATTGTTTGAGGATAGTTTGGAAACGCAGAAAAATCTATAACTTGATCATTTAGTGAATTTCTCAAATCATCTGAACTTAATCGAATTATCAGAACTTAATATGGACTTAATTTATCTCACTTAGGGGGTTGATAATCATGTATTGGATTTTACATTTGGAGTTTTCTTTGCATCAATTTTTACCAATCTTTGCTAACTCCAAATGGCTAGACTTATCCTTAGTCTAGTACCACACCCTTACCATTTCCATGTTGAAACCCACTTTTCTTCGTTTACTGTCATTGCATTCATGTGCAAAAACTATGGAGTATACGGACCGACACAACTTTTCTTTAGGATTGTGTCTAGATAGGTGGTCTCTTTCTGATTAAACTCATGGGATGTGTCTAGAAATGTGATCTCTCTCTTTGAACATATTCATTGAAAATTTTCGTTTCAAAAGAGGGTGAACTTTTAAAGGGTAGAAGGTTTTATTCACATTCAAGAAATAAGCTTACATTGTTGATGTTCTTTTGATGCAGATCTTAGAGACTAACCGGTTCCATTCTCCAATATATATATAAAAAAAAAAAAAAAAAAAAAGAAAGAAAAAGAAAGAAAAAAGAAGAATAAAAATTATTTGCATTACAGAAAAGAAAACGGAAGGAACCGGGAAAGTCTAGGTAATATCATTAAATTCCATAAAATGTTAAAAAAATTAATCATGTTCTTGATTTGTGACTTGTTAAAAAAGGGTAGAAGGATTAGAGTTAAGGAGAGTTGTGTACCTCCTAATTGGTCTGTGTCTCACGGTGATTTTGCATAATGATTTGCATCTGTTTATACTACTAAAAGAAACCGAAACACTTGAGCCACCAAATACCAACCTTGATACCTAGACCATAACGTGTTAGATATTCCCTTTGTGAGAGTACACGCATTTGATAATGAATGTTAAATATTAAGTTCTGCTTGATCATGAGATTTCATTTATTTGCTACGGTTATGGAGAAGTACAATGAAGTACGGTTTGATCTGAACTTTGCGAATGCGGTTTACGGGCAATTGACTTAGAGTATGGTCCTATAAGTTTTACGAATTTCACACGTTTTTCTAACCTCTCCTCTTTGTAAGATATCAGATTTTGCTTGAGGAGAAGCAAAGGTTTTAGTTGGGGAGAGTTGATATTATGTGTTTTTAACGTATTTTGATTCGCTTTTAGTATTCGGTTTGAGTTTTGATTTGCATCTTTCGTTAGTTTTTCGAGTCTTTTCTTTTGTTTTGAGTATTTTACAGATTTTATGGAGTTCCGAAGGAGTTTGGCGTTTACGGACATGTTCGAGTCAAGTTGACGTGGAAAACACGAGAAAAGGACAAAGTGAAGAACGACCGTTCTTTGAGAAGAACGACCAGACAAGAACGACCGTTCCCCCAAGGGAACGATCGTTCTCCATTTCACCAACCTTGCCGACAAAGCAGAGGAACGACCGATCCATGCAAGGAACGACCGTTCCCGGTCTCACCTACTTCACCAACAACCATGCACGGAACGACCGTTCTCCACCTAGAACGATCGTTCCCAAGCTCACCTACTTCACCTACTTCGATCGACCAAGGAGAACGATCGTTCTACACCAAGAACGACCGTTCCCCGCTTCACCTACTCCCCTTCACCTTGGCCTATATAATGGACTCACAACATCACTCTCAAAACACACTTTCTCTCCTCCTCTCTTCTCTAGCTTCAAAGCATAGCTTCTTCTTTAGTTTTAAGTTTTATGTTTATGCTTTTATCTAGTTCTTGTTAAGTTTCTTTTAAGCTTTAATCTTATGCTTTTAATCTTATGCTTTACTTTCAGTTCTTATCTTTATGCTTAATCAAGTTTACTTTCAGTCTTTATATTTATGCTTTACTTTTAAGTCTTTATATTTATGCTTTACTTTCAGTTATTTATATTTATGCATTACTTAAGTTCTTATTAGTTATTTTCAACTTTCATTATCTATTCAAGCTTTTATGATGAACTCTATAATCATGTGTTTTCTTCTTTAATCATGTCTGAGTAGATCTCTTAGTTAGGTTAAGGTTTGTCAAAGGAATTCATGAGCTTTAGGGTTAAACACAAATAGGCTATTCAAATCAGTATCTTCACCCTTGTTGTTCTTAATGCTTAAATCGAATTGATCATTTGATTTTATGATATGAGGTTAATTTAGACAACGACAGTTGCTAGGTTGCTAGAATAAACATTGGTGAGCAATTTAACCATTACCTACGACAGTAGATGTAGTGAGAATTGTGAACAAATCGAACCTATCCTTAATGCTTGTTTACGATTTCTAGTACCAACGACAGTTAGGATTTCTAGATCGTTAGACAAAGTTATTGATACCACGACAGTGGATTGATATTATCTTTATGTTTGAGTTCTAGACTTGTGCTTAAACACTGCCTGAATAGTTGTTTGATCCGTCGCTCCGAATCTCCTGCGATATTCCTTGACCTAACGCCTGTTAAAATTATCTTACAACCTATTTCACTTTCCTTATTAGTTAATAAAAAAACCAAAAACATATTTGAATTGTCTTAGCTTTTAATTTAGCTCAATATATCAAAGTGTGAAAACTGGTCTTCGTGGGATCGACCCCTAAATACTACTTCGTATGCTGTGCACTTGCAGTAGGAAATAAGGGTTTAAAACTCGTGTATCACCATACTAACCAATCATATGATTGTTTAACAGAAGCACCTGAGACCAACGATGGCGACCCTGAAGAAGGTACTACTACTTCTGAGCATAATGGTGACGAGAACGAAGAAGATGAAGGATTGGATCAAGAAGAAGATCATGAAGTTCCTCCAGAGCCTGAGCTAAGACGATCAACCAGAGGCAGGGTATCCAGATCAATTTGTGACCCTAACGGAAGAGGGGGAGCCTCTAACTTATAATTTTGTTATAGCTGACACTCATAAGGACGAGTGGTTAAAGGCCATGGAAGATGAAATGCAATCATTGCATGAGAATAACACATATGAATTGGTAAAGTTACCGAAGGGAAGAAGAGCCTTGAATAATAAATGGGTATACCGGATAAAATCTGAAGATTGCAGCTCAAAGCCTAGATACAAAGCGCGATTGGTCGTGAAAGGATTCAACCAGAAGAAAGGCATAAACTTTGAAGAGATTTTCTCTCCGGTAGTAAAGATGTCCTCTATCCGAGTTGTTCTTGGTCTAGCAGCTGTTCTAGACTTGGAAATTGAACAACTTGATGTCAAGACGGCCTTTCTTCATGGTGATCTTGAAGAGGAGATATATATGGAACAACCTGAAGGATTCAAGATCTCAGGAAAAGAAAATATGGTGTGCAGACTAAAGAAGAGCCTTTATGGTCTAAAACAATCCCCAAGACAATGGTACAAGAAGTTTGACTCCTTCATGACGGATCATAACTTCAAGCGAACCAAGAATGATCATTGTGTCTTCATCAAGAGGTATGTTGGCGGCGACTTCCTTATACTTTTACTTTATGTTGATGATATGTTGATTGTGGGACATGATCTCATCAAAATAGCCGCTCTAAAGGAAGATTTAAGCAAGTGTTTTGCTATGAAAGACTTGGGGCCAGCAAAACAGATTCTTGGGATGAGGATCACTCGTGATAGATCCAAAAAGTTGTTATGGTTATCCCAAGAACGATATGTTGAAAAAGTGTTGGAGAGATTCAACATGCACAAGGCGAAACCAGTTAGTACTCCACTTGCTGGACATTTCAAGTTAAGTTCAGAGCAAAGTCCAACAAGTGAGGAAGAAAAGGAGGAAATGAAGACAATCCCTTATGCATCAGCAGTAGGGAGTCTAATGTACGCTATGGTGTGTACAAGGCCAGATATCACCTATGCAGTTGGAGTTGTGAGTCGTTTTCTAGCCAATCCAGGAAAGGAGCATTGGAAAGCAGTAAAATGGATCCTTCGCTACCTACGAGGCACGACCAAAAGGTGCATATGCTTTGGAAATGGAAAACTTGAGTTGACGGGCTATACCAACGCAGACTAGGCAGGTGACAAAGATTCTCGAAAATCAACTTCGGGGTATGTGACTATCTTTGCAGGGGGAGCTGTTTCCTGGCAATCAAAATTGCCGAAGTGTGTTGCCTTATCTACTACTGAAGCAGAATACATCGCAACAACTGAAGCTTGCAAGGAAATGTTATGGATGAAGAACTTCTTGCTTGAGTTGGGAGTAAAGCAAGATAAATTCACTTTGCTATTCACCTAGCGAAAAATCCAACCTTGCACTCCCGCTCAAAGCACATCGATATTCGACATCATTGGATCAGAGAACTTCTTGAAGAAAAACTCCTACATCTCAATAAGATACACACAGACGAAAACTGGTCAGACATCATGACTAAGGTGTTGCCGAACAAGAAATTTGAAGATTGTTGTGAAGGCGCTGGCATCGTGACAGCTTCGGGCTAAGTCGGGAAGGGGGAGATTTGTTGGATGTTCCCTCCTTTAGCCCAAAACAAATAATGGGCATAATCAAGTTTAGCCCAAATTAATGTTAAGTATGAAGAAAACTCTAGAATTATGGAGAAGAAGAAATATCTAGAGAAGATGATAATTATCTAGAACATGTTTAGGATAAGGATAAGAGAATGTTCTAGAGTTAGCTAGTGCTTAAGCCACCACCACTATAAATATGAGAGCTTGGTGGCATTTGTAATGTGAAGTAAGAAAGAAGAAATTAAAAGAGAGAGAGGAGAGAACTTATAAGAGTGTTTGTAATCCCTTTCCTAATATAAAAAGAATTTGTCTTAAACTTCTAGTTGTCTAATTCCCATCTCAAACACACCCAGAATATTTGGTAATTTTTCCTACAACTTGGAAGCCCAATCCCTGGTGGTGGATAAGGTGGCATGCTCCCTAAGGGTGGAAAACCTCGAGGCCAGCTCCTTGGAGGTGGTGGACTTTCCAACCAGCTCCCCAGAGATGGTGATCATGGCAGCCAGCTCCTCAGATATGGTCGATTTGGCGACCACGCTCCAATGGGTGGAGGAACTGTCGGCCACCCTCCCATGGTAGTCGAACTGGCGGCGAGCTCCACATGGGTGGTGGACCTAGCGACCAGTTCTCTATCGATGGTAGACCTGGGGGACATTGTCCAAGGGATGGGGGACCTGGCGGCCAACTCTCCATGGGTGGTAGACCTGGGGGACATTGTCCGAGGGATGATGGTCCAGGCGGCTTACAGTCCGTTGGATATCTACATTGTGGTGGTGGTGGTCCACGTCCTGGTGTTCCAAACGGTTGAAAATTTTGCCAACGAGGTATGGTTGATAGAGTTCTTTTATTCTTTCCTTTCTGTTAAAGCGCTATATGTTCTTTTAATCAAAATTGAAAATAATGAGTTGATGCTCCAAACATGAACACTTTTTGATATAAATAAAATATCATAACGTGTGCATGGGGTCTGTTAGGTACTTTGTAGTAAGTTGAAGTTAGGTTCTTTGAGAGAATAATAGCTAAACGTGAGCAATGCGGTATGCGATACGGTTAAAGCACAAGTTTGGAATTTTTTGTTATTCTTTTTTTGATGGGGTAAAATGAAAACTTTTATGCATAAGTTTTAATTTCTTACAGATTATAGAGTCCAGGAGGATAGCATGGTTACAAGTTGTTGATTCAGGTGATACGCAACATTGGTTATTGGCTTGAACCAGGTTGGTTTAGGTTAATTGGGTATAGGACTTAATCTTAGTGATAACCGGATTGGTTATTGGAATTGGGATTAAGCTTAGTATACCGGATCACGACTTTTTCATTGTCGTTGATAAGGTGAGTTTGTTGAGCTGATTAGATAAGTGAGAGAGTGAGATTCTGTTAGATCGAGAGTGAGTGAGAGATTGAGTTGAGAGAGATTGTTCTTGAGGGTTCTTCGTTTTTGCAGTCATCTCTTGTAATCGATCTTGTTGTACTCTTGAGATCTTAGTGGATTGTTTGCTTGTGCCGTCAAGCCCCAGACGTACGGATCCTCATCGGATTCGGAACTGGGTTACCAAATTCTTTGTGTCATCTTCTTTCATTGTTTGTTCGTTAGACTGATTTCGTTTCGAGGTTCGAGTTTTTAAAAAGTGGTATCAGAGCCATGGTTGTAACAAAGGAATCGACGACGAAGGTCGAAGTTGCCTGCTTTGATGGAAAAGGAGATTTCCAGATGTGGAAGAAAAGGATGATTGCACACCTCTCGATTCTCGGGTGCAAGGATGCTTTAGTCGAGTCGTCTACAGAAGTGAAAGCCGAAGTCCAAAGAAAGAAAGGTGAAGACGATGATGATTTCAATGAAAGACTTGAACAGATAGAGATCGACAAGGCGGAAAGAGAAGAAAAAGATATGAACGTGTTCATACTGCATCTTGGAGATCACGTGTTGAGGAAAGTCGAAGAGTATACAACAGCCGCTTCGATTTGGGCAGCTTTGGAAAGGTTATACAATTCTAAGACTCTTCTGATCAGGATTCATATGCAAAGCAAGTTTTATACGTCAAGATGGTGGAGTCTAGATCTATAGACGAGAACATAGATGATTTCTTGAAGTTAGTATCAGGTCTTGGTACTGTTAAGGTGTCTGTTCCAGAAGAGGTTCAAACGATTGTCCTGGTATGCTCACTTCCATCTACATACAACCACCTTAAAAAACTCTCAAGTATGGCAGAGAAACTCTAACCATTGAAGATGTTACGAGTGCGGTAAAATCTAAGGAGACAGAACTGAAGGATGCTCCTACGTCACAAAGGAGTGGTGAAGCCTATGTTGCTCGAGGAAGATCTGATAAGAGAGATAATCAAAAGAGTAAGCGCCATGACAGATAAAAATCAAGAGATGGATCACGAGAAAGATCAAAGAGCAAAGTGACCTGCTGGTATTGCAAAAAAGATGGTCATGTGAAGAAGGAATGTTATGCTCGTAAGAGAAAACTGGAAGAGGAGGATAATGGGGAAGCTGCGATTATGGTGGACAAGCTAATGGAGATGGATGCACTTACCATATCAGCTCAAAACCCTACAGATAAGTGGATAATTGACTCTGGCTATTCGTATCATATGACTTCTCGGAGAGATTGGTTTTCTCGTTTTGCAGACATGACCGGAGGACATGTGTTATTGGCGGATGATAGAGCAGTCACCGTACAAGGAATAGGCACAATCAGAGTCAACACCAAAGGAGGAACCGTGAAGCAACTCATGAATGTCAGGTATGTTCCTAATCTCAAAAGAAATTTAATATCTGTTAGTGCTCTTGACATGCAGGCATTTAGGCACGAAGGTGGAGATGGGAAAACAAAATTCTACAAGAATGGCAAGCTAGCTCTTCAAGGAAGTTTGAGTGGAAGCTTATACCTGCTTGATGGTGATACGGTTCTTCCTGAAGTAAACTCTGTTACTCAGAAAGATGATACAACTCTGTGGCATAGGAGGATGGGCCACACTAGCATCAGGAACCTGAAAGTCTTAGTGGAGAAAGGAATCCTTGACAAGAAGAAAATTTCAGACTTAGAGTTCTGTGAGAGCTGTGTCATGGGCAAGAGTAAGCGTCTCAGTTTTAATGTGGGGAAGCATAATAGTGTAGAGGTTTTGAGGTATGTTCACGCGGACTTGTGGGGTTCTTCGAATGTTCAAATGTCGCTGTCAAGGAAGCAGTGTTTTCTGTCTATAATAGATGACTACTCACCTAAGGTGTGGGTATACTTCCTTGCGACAAAAGATGAAGCTTTCAGCAAATTCTGTGAGTGGAGGAGTTTAGTCGAAAACCAAGTGAGCAAGAAGGTCAAGTGTTTAAGGACAGACAACGGATTGGAGTTCTGCAATACAGCTTTTGATGAGTTTTGCAAGAAGAATGGAATTGAAAGGCAAATGACCTGTTCATACACTCCACAACAAAACGGAGTTGCTGAGCATATGAACAGGACCATAATGGAGAAAGTCAGATGTCTCTTAAATGAATCAGGACTTGAAGAAAATTTCTGGGCAGAAGTTGTGGCTACTTCGGTCTACCTCATCAACAGAACTCCCTCGTCAGGAAATGATTTCAACATTCCTGAGGAATTATGGCTAGGAAAGACACCCGGTTATAGTCATTTGAGAAGATTTGGATCAGTCGTTTACATTCACACTGACCAAGGCAAGCTCAAACCAAGAGCCTTAAAAGGAATTTTCATTGGCTACCTACCTAGAGTAAAAGGTTTCAAGGTTTGGCTTCTAGATGAGAAGAAGTGTGTCATTAGCCGGAATGCAGTCTTTACAGAAGACAAAGTGTACAAGGATCTATTGAATACAGATGAGAAGAATTCTCAATCAGAGAAAACAAAAGATCAGTCTGAAAGTGTTATAAGCTCCATAGAGGTTGGTGAAAGCTCCAAAACCTTCTCAGAAAGTTCCACTGAAGGTGGAGTCTCGGAGTCAGTGACGGAAGCTCAGGAATCTGCAGAGACAGGACAGCCATAGGATCTAAGTGACTACCATTTAGCGAGGGACAGAGTTCGCAGAGAAATCGTGAGACCAGCAAGGTTTAACGATGATAACACTATTGCCTTTGCCCTATCAGTTGCAGAAGAAATAGACTCAGAGGAACTGAAAGACTTTGAGGAAGCAAAGAGAAGCAAAGACTGGGAGAAATGGAATGCAGCTATGGATGATGAGATGGGACCTCTCAACAAGAACAAGACGTGGAATCTAAGTGACGCGCCGAAGGATAAGAAAGTTATAGGCTGCAAGTGGATATAAAAACTCAAACCAGGTATTGATACAGAGGTTTTAAACCCTATTTTCCTACTGCAAGTGCACAACAAACGTAGTAGTACTTAAGGGTCGATCCCACGAAGACCAATAATTACTCTATGGTTTTATAAGCTAAATTTTGAGCTAAGACAGATCAAGATTGTTTGGGTAGCAAGTTACTAATCTAAAATCGGATATAAAAACAATATTAAGCAAGCGTTAGGTCAAGGAAATTCGCAGGAAATTCAGAGCGAGGATCAAACAACTATTCAGGGAGGATTAAGCACAAGTCTAGAACTCGAACATAAAGATAATATCAATCCACTCTCATGGCATCAATAACTTTGTCTAACAATCTAGAATCCTAACTCTCGTTGGTCCTAAAAATCGCAGACAAGCTTTAAGATCAGGTTTGATTTGTTCACAATTCTCCTACACATCTACTCTCGCAGGCATAGAATAAGTTGCTCACCAATGTTTCTTCTAGCAACCTAGAAACTCTCGCTGTCTAAGTTAACCTAATATCACAAAATCAAGTGATCAATTCGATTTAAGCATTAAGAACAACAAGGGTGAAGACATCGATTTATTAGCCTATTTTTGTTTAATCCCTTAGCTCATGAATTCCTTTGAAAACCTTAACCTAACTAAGAGATCTACTCAGACATGGAATAAGAAAACATAGCATTTGAATTAAAAGAATGCATTAATAATAAAACAGAAATTAAGAAGGTTTCAGAATTCTTCTCCAGATGTCGCAGAGATTCCTCTCCCAAAAATAATACAAAGCTCTCTAGAGAATAGGAAAACCAAAAGGTAAAAAGTAAAAGATGATAAAAGATGATAAAAAACCTAAAAACAATATGGAGTATGTATAATCGGGCTCTTATGCGGCTGCTTCCTCTTTTTTTTTGTGATTAGGATTAGGTCAAATCGACCTTCCTTATTTTTCTCCGGGTTTCTCGCTGGTAGCGAGCAGGTGCTCGGAAGTGAAAATGGTAATTCTCCACAGATTCGGCTCCTTTTCTTCCAATTTGATTCTTTTCTGCTCCAAAGGCTCTAATCACTCCAAACCTCGTCCAAAGCCTCCTAATGACCTGAAACGACTCGATAAAGACTAAAAAGACTCGAAAATGACATGAAAACAATGGTTAGAATGAGGTAAAAATACCTCATATCAGGTATTCCAGGGGTGGAATCACCAAGGTTCAAGGCCAGACTAGTAGCCAAAGGATATGCTCAAAAGGTAGGAATTGACTATCAAGAAATATTTGCGCCAGTAGTCAAACACGTTTCAATACGGATGATGCTTTCAATGGTGGTAAATCAAGATCTGGAGTTAGAACAACTAGATGTGAAGACAGCCTTTCTTCACGGATCCATTGATGAAGAAGTGTACATGGAGCAGCCTGAGGGTTATGAGGTAAAAGGAAAAGAGAACAAGGTCTATCATTTGGTAAAGT
Organism: Isatis tinctoria; assembly: GCA_010577795.1. Lineage (NCBI taxonomy): Eukaryota > Viridiplantae > Streptophyta > Magnoliopsida > Brassicales > Brassicaceae > Isatis > Isatis tinctoria. The sequence goes on along the minus strand of CM021248.1, from coordinate 4,262,985 downwards.
CCCTTTACGGTTTGAAACAAGCCCGGCGACAATGGAACAAGTGTTTCGATCAGTTTATGATGAAGATTGTGTTTCTGAAGAGTGAACTTGATCTTTGTGTTTACTTCAAGAAGTTGGGAGATAAGGTATATATCTACTTGCTCTTATATGTAGGCAATATGCTGATAGCATCTAAGAGTATGTCTGATATAGAAAAGATGAAGAAACTCCTTTGTAGTGAGTTTGAAATGAAAGATTTGGGTCCAGCTAAAAGGATTTTAGGAATGGACATAGAGGTGGAGTTTTGAAGTTGTCTCAGTCTACATACATCAACAAGATTCTGAATGTGTTTCGGATGGATGAGTCAAAGTCAGTTACTACACCATTGGGAGCTCAGTTCAAATTGTCATCCATCAAGGAGGGTGATGGTCAGGTATGTTTAGGAGAAGTTCCTTATGCAAATGCCATAGGTAGCATCATGCATGCTATGATTGGAACTAGACCGGACCTAGCTTTTGCGATTGGTGTTGTGAGTAGGTTTATGAGTAATCCTAGTGAAACTCATTGGGATGCAGTACATTGGATTCTTAGATACTTAAAGGGTACTCAGAATGTTGGTTTAGTGTTCAAGAAGAGGTCAGAAAGGTTTGGTATTGTCAGATACTCAGATTCTGATTTTGCTGGAGACTTGGATCGGAGAAGATCAACTACAGGATATGTGTTTACTACAGGAGGAAATTTGGTCAGTTGGAAATCAGGTCTACAATAGGTTGTTGCTTTGTCTACAACAGAGGCAGAGTATATCTTGTTGGTTGAAGCCATCAAGGAAGGTCTATGGTTAAAAGGTTTGGCTGAAGAACTTGGGTTCAAGCAGGACGTGGCTAGTGTTCAACGTTTTTCATGATCGTACTAAGCACATGTCAGTCTCTAAACATGTTGCGGTTAAGATGAGCTTTGTTAGAGATATGATCGATGAAGGAGACATTATCATCGAGAAGATTCATACTTCAAAGAATCAAGCTGATATGTTAACTAAGGTGATACCAGTTCACAAGTTTGAGCAAGCGAAAGCAGCTCTTGGATTGGCCAGGTGCTAAGGTTATTGGCTACGCTTGCCGGTGCAAGGGACAAACTCAAGATGTTGGTGTCAAGGTGGAGATTGTTGATTCAGGTGACACGCAACATTTTGTAACATCCCGATATCTGGTATATATGGAAACGTATATGGGAAAGTTAAAAGAATTGATTTGGCTACCTATGTCACCAAAGTGCACTTACCTTTTCGGTTAACTATCCCGAAAGAACTCCAGAGTTAAGCGTGCTTGAGCTGGAGTAGTCCAAGGATGGGTGACTTCCCGGTACCGTGTGAGTTAGGAAAAAACACGGGGAATGATCATGTGGTGATTGCAAGGACAGTATATCATGACTTTCGAGCCTCCCGAATAACACACCGACTGTCGGACAGGGGTGGGGCCCACGAGCCCGACTGAGGGATGGGTGACTCACCGGTAGGGGCGGTTGGGGCGTTATAAGTGGTATCCGAGCTGGTTAGCCATCCCAGTGCTGACCTAGGAGGCGTTCTGGGACTGGTTGTGGTGTGCACCTCGTTGCACACTACGTGGGGGTGAATTGTAACATCCCGATATCTGGTATATATGGAAACATATATGGGAAAGGTTAAAAGATTTGATTTGGCTACCTATGTCACCAAAGTGCACTTACCTTTTCGGTTAACAATCCCGAAAGAACTCCAGAGTTAAGCGTACTTGAGCTGGAGTAGTCCAAGGACGGGTGACCTACCGGGAAGTCATTTGCGGTACCGTGTGAGTTAGTAAAAAACACGGGGAACGGTCATGTGGTGAATGCAGGGACAGTATATCATGATTTTCGAGCCTCCCGAATAACGCACCGACCGTCAGACAGGGGTGGGGCCCACGAGCCCGACTGGGGGATGGGTGACTCACCGGTAGGGGCGTTTGGGGCGTTATACATTGGTTATTGGCTTGAACCAGGTTGGTTTAGGTTAATTGGGTATACGACTTAATATTAGTGATAACCGGATTGGTTATTGGAATTGGGATTAAGCTTAGTATACCGGATCACGACTTTTTCATTGTCGTTGATATGGTGAGTTTGTTGAGCTGATTAGATAAGTGAGAGAGTGAGATTCTGTTAGATCGAGAGTGAGTGAGAGATTGGGTTGAGAGAGATTGTTCTTGAGGGTTCTTCGTTTTCGCAGTCATCTCTTGTAATCGATCTTGTTGTACTCTTGAGATCTTAGTGGATTGTTTGCTTGTGCCGTCAAGCCCCAGACATACGGATCTTCATCGGATTCGGAACTGGGTTACCAAAGATTCTTGTGTCATCTTCTTTCATTGTTTGTTCCTTAGATTGATTTCGTTTTGAGGTTCGAGTTTTAACACAAGTTGTAACTTACAATAGAACAAAATTTTTTTTGGTAATATAGACAAGGTCACACCGATTCCAAGCGTTCAAGCCTAGAAATTTGTGTTTTTTCCACAATTCAGAATAATTGGGGTCTTCATGATTGTTGCCACGAGCAGTCCCACCCGAGGCCAGTCCTCAAACCTGATCAGTAGAAACGCCTACGGCTTTATCGAATATTAGAACAGCTCCTTGAACTGCCGAACATAGGTGTTAAATGAATAACAAGATCGAAGAAGATGATAGTGATCGACGAGAAAAAAATTATGTTATTCATCTTGTGTAATCGAAAATACAGTGTAAATGTCCTTTATAAACTAGAACATAACCAGTAATCAGAATGGAATTAAACCAGGCTTACATTAATACCAATTACAATTGGTTTACACATCTATCGTTACTCTAACAATAGCTGAGAAAGGAAAATACACATCGCATAAGCAAGTTGCGTGCAACTGTAGAGAAATTGCCACAGAGGTGAAATCATTACAGTAACTGTTCCTTGCTCTTAGACGGTGTCGGGACCAGTCTGATAGAAACTGAACAGATTCTCTCTTATTTCTATCAATGAACAAGGAACCTTCTTGTTATCACCACAGATCGGTGAAACAAGCCCTGAGTATTCTCTAATTTCTCCATACTCTCCCGCCCCTCTCCTTGTTCTTATTTATATCTTTGCTATGTACAAACCAACGACTCATACAAACACATAGACAACAGGCCCAAATATAAACGAAAGCCCAAAATAAAGCCCAATACATTCTTCAAATCTTCTTTGCCGCCAATTCCTTCTTCTGCCTCCTAGTATATACACGCCAGGGCTTATCAGTACCCCGGTCGTGAAGAACCATCTTGTCCTCAAGTGGATAAGAAGGAAATTGCCTCTTCAAATCCAAGATACTCATCCATCTATTCTCATGTGGTGGTAAATTCAACCAACTAACCAAGACCTCCAAATGACCTGAAGCGTCATAACGAGAATCTATCAACTCATTCGGCTCCAGAACCAACTCACCATGAGAAGACAGAGTCTGAGGTAACGGAAGTACCTGAACCCCACTGCCTATAACAGGCATAAGCTGAGAGATATGAAACACCGGGTGAATGCGTGAATCCGCATTCAATCTCAGCTTATACGCAACCTTCCCAATTCGCTCCATAACTTCAAAAGGGCCGTAAAAACGGGCTGCCAATTTCTGATTGAAGCGACGACTAACAGAATGTTGGTGATATGGTCTTAGTTTCAGATAAACCATAGAACCTACCAACAATTCCAAGTCACGTCTATGCTTATCAGCATTAGACTTCATCACCGCTTGAGCACGCAGAAGATGTTGCTTCACCTCTGCCAACATACTATCACGCTCTTTAAACTTAGTTTCCAACTCAAAATTTGTAATAGAGCCGGATTCATAAGAGAGGAAAGCTGGGGGATCACGGCCATACACTATCTTGAAAGGAGTAGTACGAGTTGCGGTGTGATGCGAAGTGTTGTACCAAAACTCAGCCCATGGTAAGAACTTTGCCCACAGCTTCGGATGAGACGACGCAAAACAGCGTAGGAATGTCTCTAAACACCAGTTAAGCACCTCGGTTTGACTGTCCGATTGCGGGTGAAAATCTGTACTGAACCTGAGTTTCGTACCAGATGCCTTAAAGCATTCTTTCCAAAAATTGCTTAGAAAGATCTTATCACAATCCGAGATTATCGACTTAGGATATCCATGCAAACGAACTATCTCTTGGATGAAGTGTTGAGCGACATCGGAAGCCGTAAAAGGATGTCGTAATCCAATGAAATTTCCGTATTTTCTCAATCGATCCACCACTACGAACACAACATTGATGCCGTTAGACATTGGAAGGCCCTCGATGAAATCCATCGAAATGTCTTCCCAAACTTGTGTAGGAATAACTATTTGTTGAAGTAACCCAGCCGGAGATATTATTGAGTATTTGTGAGTTTGGCAAATCTCACACGCAGCCACATAACTCTGGATTTGCTGACGCATCTTGGGCCAATAAAAGGAACGCTTCACACGAGCTAACGTTTTAAGTATCCCAGAGTGACCACCCATAACACTATCATGGCATTCCTTAAGAATGAGTGGAATATGCGCAGAAGATGGTAAAACCAGTCGGTGTTTATAATACAACTTCCCTGCAGAGACTGAGAACCATACCTTCACAGGCTCCCCAGACAGACATTTTTTAACCAAGAGTTGAATCTCTTCAGAGGAATCTAACTCTCTAAAAATTTCCTGTAGTTGTAAAACCGCTGATACAGTCAAAGCATGAATCATTACAGAAACTTCACTAGCTGAATACGAAACAATTCGTGACAGACCATCTGCCACTCGGTTCTCAGATCCAAGCTTGTATTCTATATCAAAATCATAGCCCATAATTCTCGTAAGCCACCTTTGATAATCCAGAGTAACTTCCCTCTATTCCAACAGGTACTTCAGACTATTCTGATCTGTTCTCACCAAGAAACGTCGACCAAGCAGATAGTGTTTCCACTTTTGTATAGATAACACAATCGCCATAAGTTCACGTTCATAAACCGGTTTCAACTGTTCCTTGGCCGTGAGAGCATGGCTAAAAAATGCGATTGGGTGACGGTCTAGCATAAGCACTGCTCCTAAGCCAAATCCAGAAGCATCGGATTCAATGATGAACAACTGATTAAAATCCGGTAAAGGCAAGACAGGTGCAGAAACCATAGCATCCTTTAACAGCTCAAATGCTTTATGTGCCTCCGGAGACCAGATAAACTGTTCTTTTTTTAGCAACTCTGTCAACGGTTTCGCTAACATGCCATAACCTTGCACGAATCTTCGATAATATCCAGTCAATCCCAGAAAACCACGTAACTCTTTCACCGTTCTTGGAGTTGGCCATTTCGTCACCACAGAAAACTTATCCGGATCAGTAGAAACCCCTTGAGAAGAAATCACATGACCCAAATACTCGACTCTTTATTGTCCAAAGGTGCATTTCTTTCTGTTGGCAAACAACCTCTGTTCCTCAAAGACTTTCAAAACCGCAGCCAAATGGTGTGCATGTTCTTCCAATGAAGTACTGTAGATGAGTATATCATCGAAGAACACAAGTACAAACCCACGCAGAAATTGTTTGAACACAGCATTCATCAACGCTTGAAAAGTGGCTGGAGCATTCATTAAGCCGAAGGGCATTACCAAGAACTCGAAATGACTATCAGCGAAAAGCTGTCTTTTCAATATCTTGTTCTCGCATCCTTATCTGATGGCAGCCTGAGCGCAAATCCAGCTTAGAGAAAACCTTGGCACCATGTAACTCATCAAGTAATTGGTCAATCATAGGAATAGGATACTTATCCGGAATAGTAGCTCTGTTCACAGCACGATAATCGACACAGAATCTCCAAGAATTATCCTTCTTACGCACCAACAGCACTGGACTAGAGAAGGGACTATGACTAAGTCGAATCACACCCGTGGCCAACATCTCATTGACCGCTTTCTCCATAATCTCTTTATGAGCATGCGGATAACGATATGGTCTCACACCAACAGAACCCACTCCAGGATGCAAATTGATAGCGTGTTCATAACCACGTTTCGGTGGTAGGGCTTTTGGTTCCTGGAAAACTGAATCATACTGGCTTAACAGTTGAGCTAATGCTTCAGGTATTTCTGAAGCTGGCTGAATGGAGTTAAGTGACGGTTTCTCGTGCAAAGAATCATCACCACGTAACGTGATTCTCCGTCCTTCATACCAAAAAGAATACTCATGAGTGTTCCAGTCAACCTCACATTTACCAAGTGTCCTCAGCCATTCCACGCCTAAGATGGCGTCGAATTTTCCCAACTATAGAACAATAAAATTGGCCGAGAATGTCATGTCTTGAATGTGCATCTGAACATTGTTGCAAACACCTACTCCTTGTACCGAGACACCCGTCCCTAAAGCAATGTCATAGTATGTTGGTTCAATCCGCAGCTTCAACTTATTGACCAACTCGGGAGCAATAAAGTTGTGGGAGGCACCACTGTCCAGCATCACCACAATCACATTTCTTTTGACCGAACCAAGCATCTTTGTAGTGTGCGGAGATGACAAACCCATAAAAGACCGTAAGGACAAGGTTTTGAGTTGCGGTTCCCACACTATATCTTCCTCCTCCGAAATTTCTGCTTCCCCACTCATAATTTCCATTTCGATACCATTCAAAACAGTCATCACACGCAATGTTGCATTGGGACATTGATGCTGTTTGGACCATTTCCCATCGCACTTGAAACACAAACCAAGCCATCTTTTCTCTGCAATCTGAGTTGGTGACAACCGTAACTGTGGTCGCTGAGTAGGCGTAATAGGTGGAAGTGCTTTCACTTGGCCAGGACACGACAATGAACTCACAGATTGATTTTGATTTGCAGTTGAAAAACTGGTCTTATGTCCCTTGAGTCCACTTTGCCTCTCTTTCTTTACCACGCGATGTAATGAACTCATTTCCATCTGATACGCTGTCGAAATCATCTCATCCAAGTCACGCGGTTTGCACATATTGACAACTTCACACATTTCCTCTGTAAGGCCGTTCATGAACACACCTTCTCTTTGTGCATCAGAGAGTCCTGTGACCTGCGTTGACAAATCCTCAAACTGATGGATATATTCAGCTACAGAGCCTGTTTGTTTAACCGCGAAGAACGGTTGACTAGGATCACGAAACTTCACTCTACTGAACCAAGCAATCAACCTGTCCTTAAAATGTTTCCAGCTAAGAAATGGTCTCCGTTGAATCTCATTGTTGAACCAACTCAATACATCACCAGTCAGACTCACAAAAACGATCTCCATTTTGGTAAACTCATCATATCCCCCAAGACGAAAGAATCGCTGAGCTAACGCAAGCCAAGCGTAAGTGTCGTTACCAGTGAATAACGGTAGTTCGACATGCTTTATCAGCTTATCACGAGACGTAAGGAAACCAGAACGATCACGGTTCTCATCATCCCTAGAGCTACAGCCAGATTCCTGGAAAGGATGGTGTTCCTTAAGAGGAATGTTAGGATTAACATTCTGTTGCTCGTCGTCGAACACCGGAGCTCCTTTATGCAGAACTGACATCAACTCGTCGAAACGCGAATCGATCCGATCCAACCGCGAATCCATGCCATCAATCTTTCTCTCCATCGTTGCATCTTTCTCCAGCTGAGAAGCGATGTGTGATTGCAGGGATTGAGCCAAGGATTCGATCGTCAATGGTGGATTAGGTCTTGATTCCATAGCGTTCTTCGGCATCTTCGCTTCTCCAATCGTCGCGATTGTTCGAATCTAGCAAGCTCACCGATAAACTCTATCGATTACAACGTAACTCTTGAATCTCAGAGAGAAACAAGCCCAAGGAATGAAATCCCAAATTCTCGATAAGATCAAACAGAATAACCAGCGACTCTTTTATATGACTCGAGTTAAGAGCACAGACAAACGACGTCGTCCCTCTACGTCTCGTTTCCTTCTTCACTCGTAATTGGCTCTTGGTTCGGTTCTTCTCGATAAAAAACTTTCAGTCCCGGTTTAGCTCAACCGTCCTTTTTCTCCTCCTGCAATCCGATCTCATAGGCTTATCAATACCCTCCCATCCAAACTAAGCTTGTCCTCAAGCTTCAGATGTGGAGATTGACATGTCAAGATGATAGGCTTATGAAGGACGCGTGTTCGATTCACGCTCACCGCACCAATTTGATAGAAACTGAACAGATTCTCTCTTATTTCTATCAATGAACAAGGAACCTTCTTGTTATCACCACAGATCGGTGAAACAAGCCCTGAGTATTCTCTAATTTCTCGATACTCACCTGCCCCTCTCCTTGTTCTTATTTATATCTTTGCTATTTACAAACCAACGACTCATACAAACACAAAGACAACAGGCCCAAATATAAACGAAAGCCCAAACTAAAGCCCAATACATTCTTCAAATCTTCTTTGCCGCCAATTCCTTCTTCTGCCTCCTAGTATATACACGCCAGGGCTTATCACAGTCGTCAAGCCCATGAGCACCACCAGACAGAAACCAATGTAGAACTTTGAACTCTCAAAGTGTTAAGGTTCGGACAACAACAGATGTTACTCTTTTTTGTTTCTCTCACTTCATTTCTTGTTCGATACTCAACGTAATCTCTTTTGTGTATTACTCTATTTCGTAAACGGAAACCACACAACTTTATTAGATACGTAGACTGTATTTATAGGTTTATTACATGACACATTATCACCAAGACACACGTCTCTAGAAGTCAACGCAATGTGGATTACAGTTCGTCATGTTAGCGCGATGAAGGAGATCAGCCGAGTAATTTTGTTGATGAAGGAATAGACCAGAGGCATTAGTCGTCACATTGATGCCCAGAAAGTGATGAAGAGGACCAAGATCAGTCATGGAGAACTCAGCATTAAGTGAGGCAATGATCGAGGTAAGGAGAGCCGAGACAGAGGCAGTGAGAACAATGTCATCCACGTAGAGAAGAAGGTAAGCTTGTTGAGAACAGGGTCGGAGGATGAAGAGAGACGGATCGGACAAGCTTTGACAAAAACCAATCTTGCAAGCAAAGACAGCAAATCTTGTGTACCAGGCACGTGGAGCCTGTTTAAGACCGTATAGGGAGCGATGAAGAAGACAGACATGATCTTTTTTTGATGAATCGCGAAACCCGGGAGGTTGGTGCATGTAAACTGTTTCTTTTAAATCGCCATGGAGAAATGCGTTCTTGACATCAAGTTGATGAAGATGCCACTGTCGAGAGGTAGCAACGCCAAGAACCGTCCGAATTGTAGTGGGTTTAACGACAGGGCTAAAAGTTTCATCACAGTCCACGCCAACTTCTTGAGATTTCCCATTTTCCACGAGCCGCACCTTATACCGAACAAGCTTACCATCGGCATTGAACTTGTGCCTAAACAACCACATAGTGCGAATAATATTAGTGTTCTTAGGCCGTGGTACTAGAGACCACGTTCCCATTTTAATAAAAGCATCATATTCTTCCTGCATTGCAGGTGTCCAGTTAGGATCTCTCGCGGCATGGACATGAGACAGAGGGAGAGGAGAGACAGTAGTGGTATGTAAGCATAAACGTTGGATAGGCTTGCGAATACCGTCCTTTGCAGGAGTCTTCATGTGATGGTCATTGACAATCAGAGGAGCAGGTGGTGAAGAGTCAGGTGAAGAAGCAGTTTTGGACGAAGCAGAGGAAGGTGAATGCGGCGGAGACGGTGAGGGTGATGGCGGTGGAGATGGTGGTGGAGAATGTGTTACGGGGATGTTTTAATCAAGGAGAGTGATGCGAGGAACAACCGGTGGGACAGCCGACATGGTAGATGGTGATGAAAATGTAGTAAGAGATGCAAAAGGGAAGACATTCTCATCAAATACTACATGTCGGGATAGAATGATACGGTTCGTAGAGAGATCAAGGCAGCGGTACGCCGGTACCCTCTATGGTCAATTGGATATCCCAAAAAGACACAAGCAGTAGAACGTGGAGCAAGCTTGTGTGAAGACGTTGGGAGCATATTTGGGTAACATAGCGAACCAAATACCGGAGATGATCATAAGTTGGTGATCGCTGATAAAGAAGTGAGTGTTGTGTGAGGTTACCGATTGCTGAGCTCGGAAGAATATTGAGGAGATGAGAGGCGGTGAGGAGAGCTTCAACCCAATATGATTGAGGCATCGATGCTTGATGGAGTAAGGACCGGACCATGGTTGTGAGGGTGCGAATCATATGCTCCGATTTACCATTTTGAGGAGAAGTATATGGGCAAGAGAAGCGGTAGATGGTTCCTTTTGATGCTAAGAACTCACCGAAAGCTTTATTGGCATATTCTCCACCATTTTCACATTGAAGAGTAGCGATCTCTAGATGAAACTGAGTATTAACAAACTGTGAGAAGTGAATGTAATGACCCAATAAATCACTCTTTCTACAAAGTGGATACACCCAAACATAGTGTGTAAAGGAGATGTCCAAATATCGGTGGACAATCTCAAAAGGTCGAGATACAACCGTAGTAGAAGAAGAGAAAGGCAAACGAACGTGTTTGCTTATTTGACACGCATGACACAAAGCCGTCAAGTTGGTTGTATTAAGTTTTTTAAAGCCTAAAGAAGAAAGGGATGCTTTACTTGCATGGCCAAGCCGACGATGCCATAACACAGGTGAAATAACGGAGGTAGAGAGAGCTAACAGAGATGCAGAGGAAGAGGAGATCGGAGAGACGGAGTATAGTGGGCCTGAACTGTCACATCGGAGGAGCTTGGTCTGTGTTGTGAGATCCTTTATAGAAAAACCAAACGGGTCAAATTCAACGGAGCAGCAATTGTCAGTGACAAAGCGACGGACAGAAACCAGATTTTTAACCATAGAAGGGCAGACCAGAACGTGGTGCAGTAATAAAGGGCGTGAGAGTGGAGATGTGGGTATAATGCCAGTGCCAACCGCAGTGGTGCGCACGAGAGGTCCATTACCAACACGAACAAGAGGTAGAGAAATAATGCTTTTATCAAAAGGGAAACGTAGCGTACCTTGTTGATTGGCGATGTGATTGGTTGCTGCCGTGTCCATGTACCACATGGAATCCGCTGGATCCTGCAAACTCATAGTGTTAAAAGCATGCGTGAGTTGCTGGTGAGGATATGTTTGCATGTAGTTCGCTTCATGTGGAGAGCGTGGAGCTGGTCTAAGGATTCCCGAAGATGACGCATATGTCGGGTGAGGATTGGGATATGATGGTGCAGCATATCGAGGCGGAGCCCACATCGGATATTGATATTAAGGTGGGTACCACGGAGCGTTGAACTGAGGTGACCAGTTATTGTGAAAACGGCCACGGCCTCGTCCGCGACGACCACCTCTGTTGTGATAACCGCCACGTCCATTTGAGTTGTTGTAGTTGTTGTACGGCGGAACAGGTGCGGCGGAGGCAGGAACTGCTGCAAGGAGGACATCTGGAGACCCCGCGGTGGGAGGAGTCGCGTCTGTGAGGCGGGTCTGTTTTGACAAACAGTTTTCTTCCATTAGGAGCATGGACCGTGCTTCAGAGAACTGTGGAAAAGGGGATTTGTGCACGATAACATTAGTGATGTTATCATACTTCTCCGACAGACCATTCAAAGCGTGCATGACAAGCGACCATTCGGAGACAGGGGAGTCGATGTTGGAGAGTAGATCGGAGATTGACTTTAGCTTTTGGCAATACTCGTGAACACCCATGTCACCTATGGTGATGGTTCGAAGGTCGTTTTCAAGTTGTAAGGCTCAGCCCTCTTTGTTGTCACGAAAGAGGTGTTCGATAGAGAGCCAAAGTTCATGCGCGGTACAATTTTTCTTCAAGACAGAGTCGAGAAGTTTCTCATGAATGGTGTCGTATATCCACATCTTCACAAGACCATCTCTTTCCTTCCACTTTGTTGCAGTGTCATCGGTTGAGACGGTGGTGCCGTCAAGATGTCCATAAACCCCAAATGAGGCACAGTGGGTCTCAAATAACTCACGCCAGAGATCATAGTTCAGCTTCTCCATGTTGAGAATGATTGGGATATAAGCCCGAATTTGAGTGATGGTGAATGGTTTTTCAACCGTGGGATTGAGGAGTTGGTCTGTCATGATTATGGTGAGACAAAGACGAAGAAGAAAGACGAGAGAGAGAAAGGAGAAGGCAAGAGAATAAGAAGAAGAAGAAGAGGAAGAGAGCGGAGGCGGATCGACTGTAGCAAAAAGTTGTATTTTAGGGTTTTTGCTATTCTAGTCTGATACCATGTAAGATTGTGAAAACTCCGTATAGATTTATGTATTGAGAATATCCATTATATAGATTTACAAAGGAGTTCTCTACAAGACAAGAGATATGCTAAATATATTCAATACATATTTGACACTATCGGGAATAAGGAAATATTGTAGATTTCCTATATTCTAACAATACACACACTTGTAACTGATTTACGGTTACCAATTCTATTCATATCACTTTGAATAGTTTATACATAAATCAGTAACTAAACTTTATAATAAACTACTCTTCTAAATTAATAAATTAAGATGAAGATTTGATCACATCCAACAACCAATGGAACCACCAGCACACAAATCCACCATCGCTGCTCAATCGAATGGAAGACCATCAACAGAGAGATCGCCGGTTAAAATGTAGATATACAACACGTCTGAAGCAGATAGATCGGCCTCTGCTCACCGTCGAAAAACCCACCACCGGAAGGGTAAAACACAGTGACAATAAGAAGCAATGAAAGTAAAAGCGGGTTGCAAGAAAATAAAAAACGGTTTCAAGAGAGAAACAAATGCTGCAAATGGTTGCAATAATAACGGACTAAAATCCAGAGGGCCACATTCTGCTAAATATGCACCATTTGCAAACTTTTTTAATTTGTTTTGGAAATTAGTGGATCCCACAAATTTGATAATAACTGCCCTCCTCAAAAAAGGAAGAGGAATCTATTCCTCTATACCTCTATTCCTCTCACATCTCTTATTCTACTAACAAACTCAATTCCTGTAATTTTTGTTCTTCTACTAACTTCTATTCCTCCAGTTTTATTTATTCCTCCCACTCACCACCATTTGCAGCCAAAGGATCGCAAGAGATTCACTTTCTCCACTTTTTACATTCATGTTTTGTTATTCTTTTCTAGCGGTTTGTATATTAGGTTGAAGCATATGATTCAAGCATGCAAAACACTTTAACGTGTTTACGGGGTTAGAATTAGATTGGCATTTTACAGGGAAAACGGGGAAACCAACCTGATAGTTGGTCTAGTCGTTTACTCTGCAATGACTTGCAGATAGTTGTTACGATATTCAGAAATAGTTCCACTACAAGAAAACTGTTATTTTGATCCCTGCAAACATAGGGAGTTTCGTTTTTTTTCATACCTGAATAGTTAGGAAAATGGTAAATTATACATCAATTCAGTGCATGTGCTAAACCTCTAAATTTTGTTCAATGCATACATAAATAAATAAAAATTGGCTTTTTTACATTTGACTCTAACAACATCAAGTTGACCGTCTATTTTGTGACTTCTATGCCACGTAAGATAAAGCCATTTGGTTTGGAATCAATGTGCGAATAAAAATAGTGAAAATTGAATATTTTAAGATGAAAAAGAATGTACTAAAGCCTTAAATTAATTCATGTCGACGACGATGAAAAACATAATATCGCTGAAGAAATGAAAATGACATCGTTATATGTGGCATCTGAATCACAAAATAGACAATCAATTTTTAGAGTCAAATGTAAAAAAAAAAGCCAATTTTTATTTATTTATATATGCATTGAACAAAATGTAGGATTTAAGTATGTTTTAGCACAGGCACTGGATTAATGTATAACCTGGCATTTTCCAAACTATTAAGGTATGAAAAAGCCAAAACTCTGCAAATATAGCAAAAAATTAACAATAAATCTGTAAAATTCTTGGTAAACTTGTCCGAAAAAAAAATCTGTCTAATTTTTTTGGATAATTTATAAGGAATTAGCTAGCAACCAATATGGCTTTTTATATAAAAAAAAAACGACTTGGTAAATTTCACCGTAAATAAACAATGAATATTGCTTTTCTTAAAACCAAAACACATAAATAACTCCATTTAACGACTAAATAACGACGCATATTGGGTTCTAAAAGAAGAAAAAGTTAACTCTTATAACCCGTAGCTCAATAATATAGCATGCTCCTCTCTCCGTTGCTAGATTGTAACTATAGACCCTGCACTGATGATATGACAATGACGTTAGCTTTGAGATCTAGGTATGTGATGGTTTATATAAGATTTTAGAATGACAGGTTAATTAATATGGGGAAGTCGGGTTTCAGAGTATTTAAGCTTAACCTTAGCCAAAATCCATGCATGGGCAACCGAGATGGGCGATAATGAAATTTGTTCACATACTCAGAAGTACACCTTTAATGGTCAGGCACAATGGGTGCATAAAACATAGGACATTCGCCTTATTGAAAGAAATGTCAAAGCTTTATATACCTAGTATGCCTAATCATTAACGGTTCACTTCTAAGTATTTGTATAAACTTCACTTTTTCCGCCTTTTCATTATGACTAGTCTAAAGGCGACCAAACTTCATATTTTTTGTTTTGGTTGCCAAAACTCATGCTGTAGCGGAGGCTCGGTAGTTAAATAAGATGAAGCTGCTGAAATTAGAAACGTGTTGGAGAATCTTGTTAGTAGATTTTGAGTTCTCGACATAAGAATCCACAAAAAAATTCATACCTGAGAGCAACCCAAAAGAAGCAGCAACTTCATCAATATACTTAAGTAGTAGTTAACGATTTGAGGATGGTCACTGACCCCCACAACAGGCTTGTGATTACTTCTCTACATCAAAGTTACATGAAAGAGTTTCCAAAAAGATTACCACAGAAAAATGATAACACTTATAACAAGAAAAATCTCATGTATCAACAAGAAACCACTTACTCACATTTCTCGATAGATAGATACAAATCTCAATTCTCAAAAAGAGACAAGCAAAACATAGGACAACAAACACCCATGGATTAATTTGATTGTCAGAAACAGATATCAAACCAGTACCACTAGATAAAAGGAAAGATGAAACTTTAATACAAATATAGTTTCATGTAGCAAAGATATTTCTTCATGATATATCAAAAAGGATTAATTACCCAGAACGTGAATACCCATGGAATCATCTTCTTTAGCAAAGAAATAGTCTCCTTAATCAAAGAAAAGTATCATAGTATACATATACCAACCTCTAAGTTAAAAGTTGCACTGTCTGTTATATATGACTCATTTTTATTATACAAGGGTAAATAATAAAGTGGAGTTTCCACTTCTACAAACAATTGCACGTGTTCTTGATACTCTAGCTCAAATAAAACTTAAGACTCAAGATGAAACTTTAAAAAAAAAAACACACGACTACATAAAAGAAAGATGAAACTTTAAAACAAATATTATTGCATGGAGCAAAACATAATTCTTCATAAAATATCAAAAATGATCATTGAACAGAACGTGATTAATACCCATATAATAATTTGGTCGGGGCTTGATACCACATTTGTTCGATCCTGCATACCTTTGAACTTTTTCTTGTAGATACTGAATATACTCTATAACATGAGACAAGTAGAAACAAAATTTGATAAACATGTAGATCTAAAACACTATTTCGGAGCCAAAGTTATTAATGACATCAAACATCGTTTTGTACCTCCAATAAAAAAGAATCTCTACCACATTTCTAAATCGTTTATCATTTTGAGGTAATATATCCATCAAACTCTGAAACCTGCATCCACAAGAATACACGTATAAGGAAGGTTACAAGGATAAGATTCGAATTTTAACATTATAATTACCTTTCATTGATTTTGCATCTTCTTTGATGCTCCCTCTCTGATTTTTTATTTTTTTTATCTCAGCAAACTATGGTTTCTTTTCATTACGGTACAATCGGATTCTAAACTGAACATGGAAGAATGAAAGACAAGATAAAACATGAACGTGTTTAAAATCATTATGAGAAGGTAACTTACTGTATACATTTGCTTCTAATTGTTCATCAAGTTCAGGAGAGATCGTAGTTCGAATGAGGTATGACAAAATCGATACTAGAGATTATAGAGATGAGAGTCACATCGGGACAGGAGATTTATATTATTTTGAGAGGAAGGGATAAGCCTAAAAGTACAAATAAAAGGAAATTAAAAAACAGCACAAAAGTCTTAGATGCAAATAAATTTGGTCACAAAGACTCATTTTAGGTCCAAATAGTAATAGTAGATTTTTTTTTAAAACAATTTTGGTAATAGTGATTTGTACAACATGCATGTTCTGTTCACAGAATAAATAAACATTTTAAGTTACATTGAATCTAAAATGTGATTACCATGAGAATCATTAGATTGGTCCAACTGTAGATTCTTTTACAATTTTAAAATGTGGATACCTAAAACTCTCCTTCTAAATGATTTATATTTCAGGTTATTCAACTCCTACCAAATTTTGTTTCTTTTAGGTTAGTTATTATACCTGATTAGACTTGCTAGACTATGATATCATATGAGAGATTATGAGTTTTCAGCTTCAAACCAATTTTGAAAAAAAAAACAGTAAAAAACATTATTTCACATATATAAGCCCTAGATAAGTCATAAATCGTCACTTGTTAATATAGAAGATATTTGAATATAAGTTTATTGGACTTTATATTCCAACCCTAAATTGTTGATTTGACATCTCCAGGAAGTTTCTCGATTTTTTTTGTTTTTTTTATTTATTTCAATATGATATCTCTATTACCAGTTATATTTTTTGTGATATCCTAAATATTTTTCATATAATTTTATATATTATTTTAAAATGATAGATCGTTAATATTGTTGTGTCTGAAACTTATGGTTTACATTCATGCAAATCCAATCAACTCCATTTTTTATTATTTTATAAATGTTAAAATAGGAATGAATGAGAATCTTGTTTATTTTATTTCCCAATCAGTTCATTCAGCCAATAGGTTCATTAGTACATCAGACCATAAAGATGACGCCAAGGTCGCGTGGACGTCAATACTACCTTCTTCAACTCCGCGAAACATTACGAGCAAACCACCAATACCATTACCCGGTCCAGCTCGAGCCGCAATCGGTTTTCCCCAACCGAAGTCATGGTCGTACACTTCAAACCGTGGAGAGCTTGCTACAATCAAAGTATGATCAGCCATTCTACTTCCAGCCCCTATCTTTGGGATCTTCACATTTGTAACCCAATTCTCGGCAAAGGTTTTGTAACTTTTATTCGTTTTTGACCTCACCGTTTCACTTATTTGCAAAGCAGTCCATCCTATCCCATGGTCCAACATATCTCCCACGGTGGTTGTAGCTATCGCCAGATCGGTCACGTTCCCGAAACACTCTTTCTTGAGAGGAGGGTTTAGCCTCCGCCTCATATCCGCCGCTACTTTGCATTGCGTCTTTTCTTCTCTGCTTAGACCGCTGTGTCTGATGATTGATAGCCATAGATATGCTACAACAGCTTGAAGAGAAGAGATTTTCGGATCAACTGAACCAACTTCGTCGTTAGCTTTGGCTTTGAGGCTAGAAATTTTCTTCTTTGTGAAGTGAAAGACTCTGTCTTTACTTGAGGTTTCACAATTTGGTGGTGTCTCCGTCTCTGAAACCGGAATATGTATAGGGTAATCAATCTTGTCGAGGAACCAATCTTTGAGAACAAGAGGCTGGAAATTAGAACCCGAACCAGTCTGACAAATCTTGGACCAAGTTTGAAAGAAACTCCAGAAGGAAGAGCCATCGGCCACCATGTGATTGTAACCAAAACTGATGAAAACTCCATCTTTTACTTCCGTGACTTGTAACGCAAGCAAAGGCTCCAAGATTAGGGCGTCATGGCTTTCAACATCGTTCGCGGGGAAAAAGAGCTTTATGAAAGAAGGAACAGAACCATGAGACTTAAGGAGATCGTCCACAGAGACAGATTCAGCTTTTGCATGGACGAATTTGGCGCCTGAGCCGTCGCAGTCGATGTAAAACGACACCGTTTTGTCTTTATGATTGTTCACTTTGACAAGACGACCAGCAAACGGGAAATAAACCTCTAAGGCAGTCGAAAGAGCGACCTTTAATCGAGGGATGATACTTGTGTCCGGGTTGGGTTTGGGGAAGAGAAGCCCTCTTTGAGGATAAACAAGAAAAAGAAGGTCAAGATCATGTGGAGTTAAATGGATCTTTGCCCGACCCGATTGGATTATGTTTTTGGGTCGAACCATGCTCGAAGATATCACGGTCACTTGTACCATTTTGATTATGTAGAGAAGATGATATAAAACTTTGTAACATAGAAATGAATCACATAGAAAGGGCACATAAAAGAAAACTCGAAGCCATATCTCGAAAGCTTGGTGCTCAACTCAACCTTTACGGTGAATTATCGATATAATAATTTTGTCGTCAGGATATGGACAGTACTAGACAAGTTGCTAATCTATTCTTCAGAATTAACATGCGCATGATGTGAACATGTCTGTTATGATATAAAGTTTTCTATTATTCTATTTTATTTTAATTTGTACATAGGACTACATATATATATATATATATATATATATATATATATTTGTACCTGGACACTGGACGAACTATAGAAATTATAGTATATTTGAACATGTGAATAACGTGAAGAATTCTTGATGTTGTACGACGGAGAATCGTTTACTCCAATGGATTTAGATAGATAGTTCCAAAGTTCCAAACGCATCGTAGGTACATGCTAGAAAACAAGTATACCTGTGTATTATATCTGTGTCCTTTTCCTATTATCGAATAATAGTTGCCCGCAATATTGCATATATATATACAGCTCAAATTTGACCTTGATCTAAATTTCTCACGAATAATAATTATAGATACATTTTCACTCAAAAACATTACTCCATACTTATTTACACAATTGCAGAGATAAAATAAAATGGTTTGTTAATATTTTTACACTATGAATTCTGAAATTTAATTCCAAAGAATATGATTTATGCAGATTACCGAAGAAAACATATAAAAATAGAATTGTTCGCCAGAATATGGTGCAGATAAATATTAGTTATCGTAATTTTTATGGAGTAGGTAAATTTATCTTTATAATATTTCTAAAAAAGTAAAATTATTTTTCAGATGATAAAAGAAAAAATTTGTTTACACATAAATATTAATTTTATCCGTTTTCAATTATCAACCAACACCAAACCAGCTAAACCACTACTAAGTTATATTATAAATCAAATTTAACGCAAATTTAAAATTCACATTTATTATATATATGTAAAGCATCTATTACGTCAAGCTTTTCGATGAGCATTGCAGCCTCTCCTACTCCATTACTTTCCGTGGTCATTGTCCTTGTGTAACGGTCCTTGACGTGACCTTTCCTTTTTAAAGTACCAGCAAAACAACCTTAGACCTCGTTTGTTTACTTGCTCTTGTTTCTTCCTCGTGAATCATTTGATTCTCTGGTGAAGTGGGTTCTTACTATCAACGGCGAAGCGGACGTGATTTGAGTGGGATTAATGCCTCGTCTATGGATGGTCACGTGTTATTTTTTATCAAGAAAGAATTACCAAAAGTTTAAAGAATATCTACTTGACATGATGATTTATCATTTTTTTAATGTGACAATTCATCATTAACAATATCTATATAAACAACCTTTTTATTTTATTTTTAAATCTGAGTATATCTTGCGCATATGTATGGGTCCAGACTAATACCCAAAGGAAAGTGCAGCCTACAAAAAGACTTTCTCTCTAGATATGTAAATGGACAATTATATGAGTCCATATCCGCGTGGCCACATGATACAGTATAGTGGGGTACCTTCGAATCCAGATTACTTAGCAACCTAAAGCTCGTCTGCCACTAAACACTATCACGTGGTTCAAACTTTTTTCTCATTACTAAAGTATTTTAATTGCATGTCCATAAACAATTATTAATTAAATTTAATTATGATTCAGCCTATAAACAACCCAAAAAAAATATGAATCATATATAAAATATTACACTATACTATTATTAAGGAACAATTGATATACATATAGTTCAGTATATATATATATATATATATATATATATTTACTTTTTTTTTAGAAAATTACATTAAGAGTGACTTTTTGAGTTTTATTACACAATGAATGACTTTGTGCATAAGGTGCGCATTCCCTTCTATTCAATGAGTAAATGATAATATGCACTACCCATTTTACCCTTCTTCCACTTCACCCTATTTTTCCTTTTCATATTATTTACTTTTTACATTTTTCTCTATCATTCCACTTTGGTCTCCCTGATACGAGCCACCGTATTTGGCGAGGAGAGGAAGAAGAGATTAAAAAAAATAATTTCTGGATTCAGGAACTAATACTGTCCACGAACATGTATCCATAACCTCATTTGAAAGGCTAATACGTGTTTATATTTACATGTCTACATACATGGTTCCAGTTCAAATACACTGGTTTAAAGGCCAACCTCTACCTATAGCTCCTATGAACGACATCCCGTGGTCACGAGAATAATTTCTCTCTCTACACTGTCCATGAATTATCCATCCAAAACAAATGGTTAGAAGACAAAATAAACTACACATGCAACGTGGATACACAAGTTTCATACACCAAAAACACACTTCACACCATTGTCCACGCGTGGATGGTCTACCGTGTCCACGGTTGTTGTGTCCACTTATTTTGCTTCAAGGAAGAGGAATCCGCGCATGAATGGTTGTCCGTGTCCACGGCTGTTGTGTCCACTTCTTTTTGCTTCGAGAAGGGGGAATGCATGAATGGTTGTCCGTGTCCACAACTGTTGTGTCTACTTCTCTTTGTTTCGAGGAAGCGCATGAATGGTTGTCCGTGTCCACGACTTTTGTGTCCACTTCTATTTCCTTCGATGAGGGGGAATGCATGAATGGTTTTCTGTGTCTACAACTGTTGTGTCTACTTCTCTTTGTTTCGAGGAAGCGCATGAATGGTTGTCCGTGTCCATGAGGGTGAATGCATGAATGGTTTTCCGTGTCCACGACCGTTCCACAAATTTTATTCAAAAAATACCTAAAATATATCATAGTGGATCTCAAAATATAGAGAAAAAAACTATTGTTCTTATTATAAAATAAAAAATAGTTTATGTTTCTTCAAAATTCTGAAATAATCAAATTAATATATATAAATGGGATGATAAAGTATATAAAAAATAAAAGTAAAATGAGAAAGAACAAAAATTGGTCACACCGAGAGAAGAAGGAAGAAGTGAAGGTGTGGAAAAAATGGGGGTAAAGGTGTCAATTCATTCAAGCAAAGTCCACCTCCAGTGGAAAGTATATCTTTTGTAAAAAAACTAGGGAAAAGTCACTCTCTTTGTAAAACTCTCTTTTTTTGTTGTTGCATAAGTTACTATTTCATGAACATAGGTTTGGAACGATTTGGGATGAAGGATCAGTTGGTTGAGCTCGTTGAAGAGGTTGGGCTGGGCACCATACTAAAAGTTATCCGATGTACCCTGATTTAGTGCGTCAGTTTCTTGCATCTTGCCATCTTAATTATGCGGTTGGTTCTCACACCGATGCTCTTCAGAGTAGCAGGTTATAGTCAACTACTTATAACTCTTTAAAAGATTCTCTAATCCTTAATCCAAAAACATGAATGCTCAACAGTCTGCAGGTTAATGTACCGTGAAGTGAGAGGTGACTATATTAGAAAATAGGGAGGAAATCTTGGATTGGAAGGATGAAGATGGTAACACAGTCTTCCATATTGCTGCATTGATAAATCACACCAAGGTACATGTCTTTCTTTGATCATTTAGTTTTTCTTTTTCCATAAAGTTCTTGGTCTAAGAAATAATAATAATGATAATAATAATAATAATAATAAAATTCATGTTCTACCATTCATATTATACTGTTCAAATAATGATGTTGGTACATGAAAATATAAGATATGCTCTCTTCTTGATTTAGCTAGCGCCATCGTTTCTGTGTTGGATTGGCAATTATTTCTGGTTCGAGTAGTTGATGCTTAACATATGGGACTTTGTTTAATCCGATTGTGTTCTTGTGAAAGTTCATAATTTTTTGTGTGGAAATGAGTAGAGTAAAGTTCATAAAGCTTAATATATATTTGTTTATGTCTCATCTTCTTTTCATTGTGGGATTCGTAACAGTTTATTGGTGATGTGTACCCGGTTTTGTAGATCTTCAAGTTGCTGCGTAAATCCGTAAAAGTAAATGCTATGAACCTGAATGGCCAGACCGCGATGGACATACTCCAAACTCACCAGTCTCCTTGCTTTCCCAAAGCAAGTAGCCTTCTCTGCAGTGTTAAAGATAGACTACTTTGTGGTTCCACGGTGATTCTTGCGAAATATATGAGCAAAAAAGCATCATGTATTGAGAAACGTGTAGGAACGGAAATTCTACAATAGGGTTAATTGAATAATTGTAAAGCATTTTGCATAAAAAGATCAATATAAAATATATAAAATATCAATACAAGAATTTGGAAAGAAGAATTTGCAGAGCGAGATACTCTTTCCTTAATTCTGTAAACGCCCCGTAGTGTGACGATTGCATGGCGTTCCGAATCCCAGGATACAACTGCATGTGTTTCTTTTTCCCATCACTGAAAACAGAACCTATCAAACCTTTTTATGTGTTGTACTCTCAGGAAAAACAAAGTAAAATGAATAGAGAAAGTTGAAAAGGAAAATGTAGAAAAAATTGTCTTTAGTGAATGAGAGATATAGACTATTTTATAGTCTCACAAAATCTGGAGATTTATTTTTCAATTAAATTGAGCAATAAGGAGAAAATAAGTTACAAAGAATTGTCATCAATTTCTGAATTGATTGTGACACCTTAATGCTTTGACAGCATTGAATTCAGCATTGATCAGATACCAAACACAAAACCGAAAGCAGAAAGACAGGTTATTTGACCGATGTCCATATACCCGAACCCGCACTCAAACCCGAACAAAGCTCGAGCCCATCTTGTCTCGGCTTGGCGCACACGCATGGCTTAGTTTAATCTTGTCAAGACTTCTCTACGATTTCCGCTATGCCCATTTTATGCCTTTCAAGCAATAAACATTGGACAAACATTCAACCAAAACTCTAATTTATACATATTAGTAACAAGTCTTAAAATTGAGTTCCAACAAAACGGAACAATCTTGGGGCTGAGCAATATGAATAGGACAAGACACAGCTATGTAAATAATAACGACAGCAGAAGCGTGATACTTGTGGTGGCTATTGATACATGATACACGAAAATAGTACAAACTTTAGTATATTTTAGATAATCTTAGTTATTTTAATACATGTGGCTATTAATCTTAGTCCTCCAGGTGGATATTGATACACGAAAACTTATAAAAATAAAATAAAATAAGTTAAATTTAGATAAAAATCAATTAAATTTGACAAATATAGTTACAAACTTTAGTATATTTTATTTATTTTGAATATTTTAGTTATTTTGGTCCAAAAATAATATATATATTTCAATTTATGATTATAACTTTAGATAAATAGATTATATCAAGCTAAAATATATTTAATAATCTAGATATATAATTATATTTCGGTTCTTCGGGTATCCGTTCGGTTTTCGGTTCGGTTCTGGTTCGATTTCGGTTTTTCGGATATTGAAATCTAGGATCCATTCGAGTATTTTATGAATTCGGATTCGGTGCGGTTCTTCTTTTTCGGTTCGGGTTCAGTTCGATATTTTGGGTTCGGTTTTTTTGCCCAGGCCTAGTTAAAATTATGTGGTTCGAAACTTAACAATTCTAGTTCCTGTCGGAAATATGTATTAATATCTGCAATCTTAGAAGAAGTAATGATATATGACTGTTCATGCCTTTTGTGACATTAAGTATGGAAATATCTGCACAATTCCAGTGCTCTGTTAGAAAATAAAATTCAACAAGGCATCATCCCTTCATGCCTTGCTTTCAACAGATCTTGTCTTTTTCGTATTGTTTAAATTATATATTCTTACAAAAAAAAAAAAAATTAAATAGCTTGTCGTATTGTGTTTCCTAATTTTAGTGTTAACAAGATCGGACATCAGAGTGAAAAAAAGAATATTGTATGGGCTCTACCACTTTGATGTGTGAGACCCAAATAAACTACATCACTCATTTTGAAATGTATAATTGCTAGAAAACAAAGCCGTACTGTAAGGACTTTATCTGACCGTAAATGTCTTTCATAGGTAACTTTGTTGATAAAGAGAGAGGTAACTTCGTTGCTTGGAGGGTTTGTTTGTATATATAATCGTTATGTTGCAGGAGCCAACAAAAAAAATTGAAGGTGAAACTATGTCTTTTGTTGTGGATATCAATAACATACAAAATATGGCAGCTCAAGATGGAAATCTTAGCGAGAGTTCAAATCCAAGCACTGAAGATGAAAACATATATGAGAGATTGAAGAAAGCGGCTCAAGATGGAGATATTGAAAGACTCTACGTGTTGATAGCAGAAGATCCACACATCTTAGGTAACTTTGATAAACTTCCTTTTTGTGAAACACCACTCCATATTGCAGCTGAAAAGGGGCATACTC
This sequence comes from Isatis tinctoria, assembly GCA_010577795.1. NCBI lineage: Eukaryota > Viridiplantae > Streptophyta > Magnoliopsida > Brassicales > Brassicaceae > Isatis > Isatis tinctoria. The sequence continues at coordinate 4,238,353 of CM021248.1, read as the reverse complement.
ATTTTGCCATGGAGTTGATGACACTTAAGCCATCGCTTGCGTTGAAGCTAAACCCGTCTGGTTTCAGCGCAATCCATTTAGCATTGCAAAACAACCATAATCGGATGGTGAGAGGGTTTATAGAAATTGACAGCAGCTTAGTCAGCATCAAAGGAAGAGGAAGATTCACTCCTTTGCATCATGCGGCTAAACTAGGTGATGCACAATTGTTAAGCGAGTTCTTGTTTGCGTGTCCTTCTTCCATTGAAGATTTGACGATTAAATGTGAGACAGCCGTGCACGTTGCTGTGAAGAACTACCAAATCGAGGCATTTAAAGTTCTATTGGGATGGGTTGAAAGAGCAAATAGAGAGGAAATTTTGAACTGGAAAGACGAAGATGGCAACACTGTCTTCCACATTGCTGCATCAATAAATCAAACTGAGGTAGATTTCAAAAATTCTTGTTCAATCATTGTTGTTGGATAAACATTCTCTTATCGTTCTCCGGTGTCATATCTGTTATGTTGGAATTGGAAATTATAACTATATTACTTGCATGGAACTTCTTATCATCTAGGAATTTGTGTTATCCCATTACCTTAGTGTATCTTTCATTTACTTATTAATATTGTTTTTGTAGGTCATGAACTTGTTGCGTAAAACTGTTAAAATAAAAGCAAAGAACTTGGATGGTAAGACAGCGATGGACATACTTCAAATGCACCAATCTCCTATTTGCCCCACAGCGAGGAGCCTATTCAATATTGCTAAAGAAAGACTATTTGGTCCGATCACAGTAACTCTAGTGAGGTATTTGACCACCAAACCGTCGTGGATTGAGAGATGGTACAATCTCTTGGGGCTGAGTAATCTGAACAAGACTAGACACAAATCCAATAATTGTAGTGACACTCGAAATGTGATACTGTGGTGGCTATATTGATAGCAACAACTACATACCAGGCTAATCTTAGTCCTCCAGCGGATATTGGCAGGAAAATTCAAAACTCGGAGGAGATAAGCTTCAGCATCTTCCTGGGCAGATGACTATTCCTTATGGCAAAGCCATATTTTTTCATATCTTCAACGGATATGCCTTCTTTTCATCTCTATATGTGATCACCATACTCATAGTCGGACTCCCCATGTGGAAGGTCCTCTTTGGTTCGATTGTAGCTATAGGGGTCGCTAATTGTGCATCCTTCGCTGCTACACTCCCAAAGCCAGCTGATAACTCTATTGAAATACTCATAAAGCTCGCCTTCATCTTCGGATACCCAGTGATTATGGGAGTCATAGTATTTGCTGGTTTCGTGGTATTCTCTCTCAATAAACATCGTCGGTTCCACGTGGACTTCCCCGCAAGGTACTTCACCTCACCTCATGAGCTATGGTGATGAAATTTGAAATGTGCAACGAGTGTTTTATGTAAAATAATCCTTATGTAGATCTGGATCAGCCCCCAGTGATTTTGGTGTCTAGTTTTGTTCAAATGTATGTTTGTGGAGGTTTTGCTCAAACCTTACGTAAGATTCAAGTTTCTGTCCCTTTTGGTAAATTGTATCACTTCAAATCATAAAAAGTCTGTAGTACGTTTGTTGAAGTTTAGTTTTACCTTATGTAAGATTCAGTTTCTACGCCTAATGTAAAAGTCTACTTTTCTGAATATGGGTCTTAGTATATTATGCATGTAAGAGATGATCATATAAATTCTTCTTCTATCAGAATTTGTGCTAAAATTTATGTCATTAGTGAGACATGTAAATTTGCAACGGGTGAAGGGAAGACTCAAGTTTAAAAGAGGAGAACATACGTTAAAGTTAATTAAACTTGATTTTATTTAACGTTTTTTTGTTAAAATGATTTTATTTATGACACTACAAGAAAATCGCGTATCAATAGCATCGGAAAAACGCTATCGAATGATAAGATAGCGGATAGTTAAACGCTATGTCATCGACCGCGATAAAAAGTCTGGAACTTTAGATAGTGTTTTGCTGTATGCAATAGATTCATCTACAATAGCATTTATTCAGTGTTATTAATTCGATATATAATAGCATTTTGGAAATGTTATCTATATATTAAACTAGGGATCTCCCGCGCTACGCGCGGGTTTCTTATTTATTATTTAACCTTGCTGTTGGATTACTGTATTTATATTTGTAGTCACCATGATTTCAAGTTCGAAAAGCTTCAAAGGAATAGTTTCATATGTGTGGTACATCTGATTTATGTGGGAGTTGTTGATTTTGTTTATTTAGTTTTTTTTTTCTCGTTCATATGGTTAGTTAGAGATTGTATAGGAAGTCCTTTTTTCAGTTTGGTTTTCGAGAGTTTTTTTAATTTATTTTCTGTTTTTTTTATTGGAGTTCTTTAGCCTACCAATTTGGACGAATTTTTATTTCATTCTCTTTCTCGTTCAACTAATTGGGCCTTAGGATTTTATTTTGTGGATTAATCTGACCCAATTAAATTGTACCTAACATACATAAATTTTTTTTACCCTTCTATTTGTCGGATGCCATGTTTGCGAATCTCTTCACCGTAAAAGGTTCAACGTCGACGCTAAGTTCTTTTTTTTAAAAAAAAAATTCTGAAATGTGAAGCAGAGATATGTGAAATTAGTTTGGCATTGTGTCGATTTTTTTTTGCTTTTTGTGATTGTTACAGTCGTTGACTCTGCTATTAGTTTCCGTGGCTCCTCTTTGTGGATTTCGATCTAGTATTCGATAGTAGGTTTTTAAATTTGGTTTTGTCAAAATTATTGGTAGTGGTTTTACTTTTTGTTTTGCTTTTTTTTTTTTTTTTTTTGAAACCATTGTGGAGGATTCTTAAAACCTCTTTACAATTTGTTGTTCTATAAATCAATTTGTTTAATTTGATCGTCTTCTGTCAAATTTGGAGTAATTATTTTTTTAGTAAATTTTTACCACTTTACAATTAACACTGAAAACGATTCGTATTTCTATTTGTTTGCATAATATATTTTTGTTAGGAAATCTAAAAACGGGTGCATGTATATTATATCTTTACAATACCGTCCATGTGTTTGTTCTTGTCTGCTTCTGGGTTCTATTGTTGTCATTTGTTCCTTTGCTTTCTGTGGAAGAAATGACATAAAACATTAAAAGTCAGATTTATCGTCCATTTTAATTTTAAGAATTTTATAATCTTTGCTTTATATAATCTATATTTTGTGGATTTTTTTTGGGAAAACTATTCTATTATGGAGTTGTTTTGCTTTCATTTATAATATTATTAAACATTTTAACTTCAGTCCTCCTTTATATTTTGTATTTTTTCCGAAATATATTTGTAGGTTACAGTTGTGTAACAATTTTTATTATATAATTTTCTATTGGATTTTGTTTAATTTTTTCACTTGGTTGTTTTAATTTTCCCTGACATGCAGAGCAAGTTCTTTGTCTTTTATTTTTCTTCTTACAAAAGAAAATGAAAAACTTTAAAGGAAATCATATTTTGTTTTGTTTTAAGTTTTTTTTTGTTTTCTTTATTGTCCGTTTACAGAGAATCTAAATCCGGACACTTTGTTACTAACTCTTTAATTTACAGGTTTCTTATTTCTCTTGGCGTCTTTTTGGTTGTTTCTTTTTTTTTCCCTGTTCTTCCTGTCGAAAAAAACAACAATAATATTAACAATCAGATTTCATTTTTCAACATCTTATTGATTACTGCGATGCTCGTTCCTCTGTTTCCGCCGTTCGGCCGCTCTGTGAAAATTTGAAAAACCCAGCCCTGTCATATTCTTTGTGTTCGGTAAATGACAGTACCTCATCTCTCTAGCTCTTCACTCTCCTCTTCTACCAATTCATTGGATTTTGTGGAGTAAATTTCTCTCGTGTCCCAGTTTTTGTCGGATGCTTATATGTTCCATCGAGGGTATGTAATTCTCTAATTGTTTGTAATCCATTTTTAAACATTTTTAGATGTTAGAAGTGAAAAGTGAGAAAAACTAACACTGTTAGCAATAGTTTATTTTAGCAGGAACATTAAACGCTTCAATCCTAGTATGTTAGAAAGTGATTTTTGTTGTAAGCTTTGTGTACATAGGCTTCAAATAACTTAGGTTTGTAAGGTATAGTTGCAGTCGATCGTGGGGAATTTGGTTGTAAGTTAGGTGGAGATGAAAATAATTGGAATGATATCCACGAAATTAAAATTTAACTGAGGAAAGGTGAATGAGAAATTAACCTTTTTCATCTAAGCTGTGTGAGGTGACTAAGCTGCGTTCGATATAAAACTTGTGAATCTGGATTCGTGGGGGAGAAATCTCAATGGTTTGGTGGTCTTCTTGCCTTGTCGTACATCTTCTCACCTGAAGCAAAAAGCGATATTATGGCAGAGAAGATTAGGAGGAAATTGCTATATCTTTCTAAGAAAGGATGAAACACTTATCTCCATATGTTTCGTATGAGACGTTTACGGTACGGAATATCAGAACCTTGTAATGACGTTGCTTGAACGTACATTTAACAATTTGAGATGAGCAGTATGACCGTTTGGCAAACGAATGAGAAGAACCACATCTAGATTTATATGTAAGCTTTAGGTGCAAAACAGAAGATTGTAAGAAAAAAGAATCATGAAATTACATCTGTTCCAAATTAACTGAGTTACTTTAGCAAATGTTTATACGAAGCCATCAAAAGTACTCATGAGCGAGAAAACATACCTTAAAGTTGTTTCCCAGTGTTGGCCAGTTCAAGAATCTGACTATATGGCATGAATCTGAAAACCTCCGTAGGTATTGGCCTAAGACACGCGGGGCTGTGCTCTAAAGAAGTTCTATCATTGAACCGAATCAAGTGTGGAGCATCACAGGACCGGAAGTTTGGGCTGCTGTCGAACCCGCTTAAAATGTAGACAGAGCCCCGACGGAGACAATCCATAAACCTCTGTTGACGATTTGCACTAACAGATCCTTGGGTAACCCTTGACTGTTAGAGAAGAGAAACAAACGTTAAGAGGATGATAATAAGAGAGAATCGTCAAACACTTGTTCTGGGGAACAGGATCTTACATTTTCGTCGACGAACAGCATGTCAACACTCATGAGTTCGCCTCCTTTCCTAACATTTATGGCCTCCCAAAATCGCAGTAATCGGACCTCGGCAGTGTTGGAGCACCCGCCTGCTCTCAATTCGGAAAGAAGAATTTGAGGGTTCGCCATTGTAAGAGCTTGAAACCTGAACAGACCGCACTTTTGCTTTTCGTCGGAAACGTGCGATTCATGGCTGGAGGAGGGGATATTTAAACCTCAAATAACTTCTCTAGGAATGCAATTACCCGGAATGAATGCGCAAGAGGAGGTCAACGACGTCCGAGAGGAGAGTAAAGCGTCGTAACGTTCCTTGAATATCTACATCGGCTCTAAAACTTTGTTTCGTCGGAAGAGGAAACACAATCGACAAGAGAGAGAGAAAAGGAAGATACGATAGGGCCGAGTAATGTGAGGCCCAAAAGACCGACCAATCTGAAGCCCAACCCCTCGTAAATGAATATGTAAATATTGAGAATAGCCCAACAGAAATAAATCGGGAAATATTTATATTAGAGGTGACACCTGTCAATTTTTCCCCCAAAGGAGAGAATGAACTGAACTTTATTATTATAGATATAGCACTCTATAAATGTTATATATTTTCCTCGTTCATTCACATATTTTGTTATTAGATGATTTTCTGAAAATATTAAATTTTTAAAAAGAATTAAATTAAATTAAATCGAAGTGAAATATATTACATAATGATTATTACAAAGCCTAGTTCAAATCTCAAGTCTCAAATAAACTTTAAATGTAAAATTATATTGCTAAAGAAACTTGACCACAAATAAGTAGAAAAGTAAGGACACAACATAAGGACCTATTAATTTCGTTTTGTTCTTAGCAATCCTTGAAAGCATATGCTTCTCGTATTAAGCTGTCATTCATTCTCCTTTGGTGCATATTGCCATTTTCTCTTTACCAAAACCGCTACTACAAACAGAAGAGAATGTCCTGAAATCATACTTGTATTTACGTAGAATCGTGATGTCGAGATAAGACAATCATATGATATTGGATGGTTATAATGTTTTGCTAGAAGCCGCTTATAACTTATGAGTTATGAACTCATTACCATTATCATATGATCCTATAGGGTCACACACCTAAGCAAACTGGATAATATAAATTGGGTTTGATCATTAGAGTAATGATCATGATCAATGTATATGAGATATACGTTGATATCGATTTTCTGTGAGGGTGTCGATCGACACCAATGGTTAGTGTCGATCGACACCACTCGGGATCAGAAACCGGATTTTGATTTAATTTAAATCAAATCGGTTTGGTCCATCGGTCAACTAGGTTTCTTTAAGTCTCCTATATATATGATATAGGGCACGACTTTGAGAATAACAGAAGTTCCTGGCCATCACAGAAACGTAGAGAGAATCCCAAGGCGAACCATTCGCAAGGCACTAGCATCCCTGTCGTCCAGTTTGTGTGCGTGTGGACTTCTGTAGAGGCGCAGCACTTGAGGCGCTTCCTGATATCGATTACCTAACATCTTCCGCTGCTTTATCTCCAGGTATATTCGAGATCTGATATAGATTCAATTGACACATGATCCGTGGCTTAGGATTTGTCGTTAGGGCTGTTTTAATAAGATTAAAACCTGTACAAATTCCTTCACAAACACACATTCAAAAAAACGTTTTATGACATTTGTAACCTGAGAAAAGGTAAGCAAACTCTCAAAAAGGGAATTAAAGATTGATTCACTGACCTTGTAGTGTCTGTATAGCAAGGCTTTACGTGGAACACAAATGGTCAATTTCGATTCAATTTCAATTGGTACAAGCAGTGAGAGGAACCTTGATTCGGATCTGAATGGTGTCCTTACTCTCCTGTTTCAGCGAGCTGAATTGAAGACAAAGAATCTGTTTGTGTCAAGCAAATCATCAAGAAGGAAGAAAATTTTATTGTGTTTAATGGCACAGAGATGTTTGCCTAGGCTTAATATTAATTAAAAGTTTATATTTTTTGTTTAGTGAAATTAAGTTGTTTAGTAATTTTATTTTGTTTCATTTAGTTTTTTTATATAACTGCTTTATCTCATTGTTTACGTGGATACTACTTTTCATCTAATAAGTTTTTATTTTCACTTTTAATATAATTATGGTCCGTTTATTTCTTAAGTTAATTATATTTTTGGTTTTCTTTGGAATAATCACACTGTATAATTTTATGAATTTAAAAAAAAATACTTGTTGATGCTTTAGATTAATCCTTCTTTGCAAGTGCTTGCATTTTTTGAAACAAATGTATTTTTTTACTCATTTTTAGTTACTCTGTAAATATTTATTATATCTTAAATATTAAGATAGGTATTATTCTAGAGATGGGTACAGACGGAAGTCGTTAATTTATTTGTTTTTGTTTCCGAGATCCGGTTCTGATATTTTTAATAAAAAGTTTTTTTACTCTTTTTCTAAAAGAAAAATAGCTTATGGATATTTTCTATTGATTTTTAAGTAGAATTTGTCTTATTTATAATAATAATTCATTGTTATTAATTTATTTAATTATCTATTATATAAAGTTTGTCGTTATCGTCTATTATTAAATTTATATTTTTGTTAGATTAGTAAAAGAAATTTTATTTTTTTATTTGGTTGTGTCATGTACTTTATCTATATAATATTTTCTTTTCTTATTGCATTTGTGGATAATAACTTTCTTTTACTAATATATTTAATTTTTTACTTTAAATGTAATTTTGATCAGTTTTTTGTTATAAAATAAATTATGTGTTTGTCTTATTGTAATTTATTTCTAACAATTTAATTGGTAGCATTAATTAAATCATATTAATTGTATATAAATTCATTAAAAATATTAATGGATCTTAATGAATAATATTTTTTTTTAAAAAATGAATTTATATATTTATTTAGGTTTTTTAAAGTTGACACATGTCAAATTTTGGTTACATTTGGTTGCTGATGTGGAGGCTTGAGAGGGAGAGAAGTTGGCTAATTATATATAAGATCTATATAAACAAATTTTTTCTCATTTTTATTTTTAAACTTGGGTTATCGCGGACCTATATATCAAAAGGTCGAGACTAATCACTAAGAGAAAGTGCAGGCCATAGATGGACCATCTTTCTAGGTATTTAAATGGGCCGTTAGATGAGCTCATATCCACGTGGTCACATGATGGAATGTAGTGGGGTGTCTTCGAACCCAAGTTGAAGCTCGCCTGCCACTAAACAACCACTTTTAAACCTTTTTTTTCATTACTAAATTTTTTGAATTGCACTTCCATAAACAATTATTAGTTAAATGAAGTTCAATGATTGTCATAAGTTTTTTTGGTTCATATTTCTATTATCAAAAGGAAAATTTTAAATTATGATTCAGCCTATACACAAGCCAAAAAAAAAAAACTATACTATTATTAAGGAACGATTGATATACATATAGTTCAGTATTTCAAATTATTATATATATATTTTTGCATAAGTTACTATTTCATGAACATAGTTTTGGATGATTCCTCCTCAAGTTTTGTCTACCTTTTCAACTATCTCTTGCTCAATAGTGGTTTCCATCATAAGCATTGTTCACTGCAGAATCCAAAGACCATAAATATAGACATTAAATGTTTAACTACAACCAAATGCTTTCTTAGTTTTTATATGTAATCCAAATATTTATTTGCTCGGTATCTCGTTCACTGAGAAATCCCAAACCAACCAAAAATATCAACCAATAACTTTAAAAAACAAAGTATCAAACTGAAAACCCCCAAAGAAACAAAACACTGAAAATGACTAATGGATAGACTGGAATACATCTTCATATATATCTCTTGCCTTGTCCATCTATACGCACAAACCCGATATATCACGTATCAGTCACTAGTTTATAGATATGTATCTCAATCTACAATGTTTGCAAAAGCATAATCCTACATATTACTTAAGTTGTTGTGTGAATAGAATTTCAAGAAAAATACCTGGATAGAGAGTTGAGGTCAAACCCTTTATGATTGATGAATGATGGATCAGCTATCGGATTCTCCTGTATTGGTCCAAATGCAATAATGAACAAGATAACCAACATAGTGTCACATCAAATTTTTTGGCTTCAGGTGATAAAAATTAAAATCTGAACTTATTTTACCTGCTCAATCTGGTTCATATCGATAGGAACATTCATGTCCGGCAAAACAATTCCAGTAGGAGACAACATATTTTTAGGCTTTGCATGTCCTGGCACAACCTGTACAAAGCAATTTAGCACATAAGTTACCGTCTAAAGTGAATAATTCAGTGCTTAATGAAACACAAACACAAATTTGGTTAAACAAATTGTGAATTCATCAGATAATATTGCGAAGTATAAGAAAACTAACCTGATGGATGGCACAGTGCGGTCCAAAAGGAACAAGATCAATCAGGAAACCATGAGTCTGTGAATTCTTTATGGCCTCGAATACATCACAACGCCGTATGGTCTGACGAGTGCATGATTGAGTATGCATCCAAGCTCGTAATGTTAGTTCTAGAATGAAATATTCACATGCTTTTGAAAACAAAGCAGGAGTGTCCCAGCTGATCATCTGAAATCTCACATTTATTACATTCATTAAAAATTCCTAATACCAAACTTACACTGCTTACGCTTTCATGTTATCATACCCTAACTTCAGGATCAGATTTTAAAATCCTTTTGACCCTAGATACTGGCAAATGATTTTGGCGGTCGAATCCTGTGAGTCACCAAAGAAAGTTAAGTTCATTCTACTTTCTTTTTCTATTTAGCTGCTCTAGATACCTCATAAGTATCAGCCACCTCTGAATTTTTGTAGCTGATCCCATTGATTATCCCAAAATAACTTCAGAACTGCTTCTAATGAAGAGGCCCCATGGATCTGTCCATTGGAAAGTCACACCAATAGGTTAAAGACACAAGACATGAATAGATTTTTAAAGAAACAACAGAGAACAAATGAATGAAATTACATTGCTCTTTTCTGGATGATAAGGCATTGGCATCATGTTATGTGACACAACAGGCTCCTTCCTGATACGAGATGCTCTGACAGATGCATTTGGGAACATGGATGAGTTGGCCACTATCGGCCTCTTCATGTTATATTTCAAAACAAACAATGAAAAAAGTGAAGATGTAGAGCCGTAGAGGATGAAGATTGAAGAGAGCAGGGGTTTATATACCGAGCTAGAGTCATAACGTAACGATTATCATTTATGACAATACCAATGACAAAGAGATTCCTTTTAAAGATGGAAACACCCTTTTTGGCACAAAAAAGATAAAAACATTAAATGCCGAAAATTCACTTCTCCCTCCTTCTTCTAAAGATAAATGTTCTTAAGGAAATTGTGTTTCAAAATGAACGGTTTTTTTTTTAAAAAGTTTCTATGCCTTTTTATCAGTTATTAATGGCAAATCGTAAAGTTCATGAAAAATATTAAATTGTTATTGGTTTAAAGTTATTGAAACTTGTTAATCACAGAAAATAATGCATTTATAATTAGATTTAAATATTTTTTTTTTAATTTCTGTGAAAACAGTAAAACACAATAAAATCTATCTTTTAAAAACAGAGAGAGTAACAATTTACCTGGTGGAGTTCGTGATGCTTATATAAGAAATAATCATTCTCATATCTTTTACGTGAAAGGCACGCGCTGCATCGAAGAAACATATAATCCATCCGTTTCATTTTATAAGTAGTTTAAGGTTGTTTTTCCAGAAAAAAAAAAGAGTTAAATGTTCAATTCTAGACTATTGAAATTCAATATTTATTAACTTAGTTAAGGGTAAAGTGAAATAAATCAATGAGAAATTATGTATTATAATAATATAATAATATACTTATTTCATAACAAAAAATTCTAAAGAAATGATATTCAACTTGTAACGAAAGGAGAAACTAATAACATTTCTCTATTATCACGCAACTAGGGGATATCCCGCGCTACGCGCGGATAGTATATACGAAATTTTAATTATATTATATTTTTATATTTTTTGTACTGTTAATTATTAAAGAATTTGTAATTGTTTTGTAAAAATGTGTAAAAATCTTTAATTTTCTTGATGTTTTAATTGTTTTGAGAAGATATTATTTGAATATATGAATTAGTTGCTTATATGCATGTATTTTAATTGGGTTCCAAAAAATAATCTAAAACAATTCATAGCAATTTAAAAAAAAATATTATCAAAATATGATAATATATCAATTTCATTTAGTTCAATACTTCTTATATTTCAGATTTTATAAGAAAAATTAAAATTAAATTCCAGTTTTTTTCTATGAAATTGAAGAAGAACTATTATTTTATCCAAGAATTATATTAACCTATTATATAGGAATATTTTTTAAAAATTTCTGTTTTTTTTATTTTATTTAAGAATGGATTAATATATACACAAATGAAAAATCATTTTATAATTTAGCTGTAAACTGTGTTTTTGATCTTCCTAATTATTTTGTGTATAATGTGAGAAGGTTTATAATTTTTGTCATCTCCTTTAGGTATGGGCGTTCGGTTTTTCGGTTTAGTTCGGTTCAGTTTTTTCGGTTTTTGGATATAGAGATTTAATATCCATTTGGTTAATCATAAAATTAGGTTCAGTTCGGTTTTTTCGGTTTCGGTTTCGTTCTTTTGGTTTCGATTCAGTTCGGAATATTATATTGAAAAATCAGTAATATTCAAAAAAAAAAAATTGGATATTTTTTATATTTTCGGATAGTTTTGATAGAAACCGGATTATTTGGATATATATCGAATAATTTATGATAGTTTCGAATATTTTGGATAAAAAAAATTTTCAATAATTTTGGATAATTTATTTTTTTAGTAATATTTGGTTAGTTTTAATTATTGAGTTATTTTTAAAGTAATTATAATACTATTTTTAGGAAAGCGGTTTTGAAGATGTGCAATTGTATCAAATGGGTTCAACTTACCATAGATAGCTTTTCTCTGTGCCAAAGTCTTTTTTGATTTTTTATCTTTGAATTTTATTTCATAGCTAAATAAAACGGACTCAATGTTACATTTTTATATTTCTCACCGCCTACGTAATTTAATTTTTTTGGTTTAACCAAAAAATTATATATTCCGACATATAATTCGTGACAAAATTTGTTGAAGATAGTATTGAATTATATGAAAGTATTGAATTACAAAATTTGTTGATCATTTAAGATAGTAAAGATTATTACCTTCACTCCGGTTATAACAATCTTTCCTGACACAAAAATTAGTAGTACAATCTTTGGTTATTTCATCCTATATATCAATCCTGGGAATAGTTCATACTGACATCAATAACGAAGAGAGATGCGAACCATCAAACCGGTTAATTATCTCCATCTTACAACTACAATATGCTATACTTTTCTTCATATCACTTACACTTGAGAAAGCACTGTGAGAGTATGCAAGACCTTCAAACCTGATGGGGAATTTGACATCACAAAAGCCTACAATGTTCTGAATCTTGATATCCTGCAGAATGATATCAGTACATCATTGGACTTGTTTACGTAGTTTCTTCTGAAACCAAACGAATTGCTCCTTCGAATAATATTGTATAATAGAGGGTATGTTGGATCAAAACCAGAGATAGGATACATATATGAGTACCTTGAACTTTGCAGGAAAACCAAGCTTCTGAACAATCCAAGCGCACTGAACAAAAAAAAAAAAGAACTCTTTAACATAATAGAGAACAAAACAGACTGTATTGAGAGGAGCTTATTTACCTTTCTTGCAGCCAGCTTTGAATGTTCACTCTTTGCTCCGGTACACACCTAAAATTAGAAAACATGAATGCCACGTTATAACGAAAACATGGTAGGTCAATCCATGTGAGAAAAAGAGTGACCAGATATGGTATAAGCCAATATAATATACCATTTTCCGAGAAGCAAAGATCAACAGTGTGGTCTTAGGCTCTCTTATTCTCATGATTACCGCAGCAAAATGCTGGAACATGAAACACAGAAAAGATTAAGCTAAATCCACAGAATACAAACAATAATAGTTTGAACTTCCTGTAGCCAATCATGTTCAGAAAAAGATAAAAACTCCAAATGTAAACCTAGTGTTAAAACGTTCATTCACCTATCTATGCAAGGCTGTAGAAAGACTATTAATATCTCTCGAGCTTGTTACTTTAATCATCGTTTATCATCAATATAATCATCCATTCCCATATTTCTCTTTGTTTTCTGAAATCCATATGTTTCACGTAACAGAAAGTTCTTGGATCACTTTATATATCAGGTCTGATTAAAATGATGGAAAACTAAAACAAAAAGAATACAAACCTTGGGATTATATTCGGCGTTCCGAGCCTGCAAAGCTATGGCTTTAAGATCAAGCTTGCAGTCTAAGTTCACTGTTGAGAAAATGTTTTTGAAACAAAACAAAAAAACAAAAAGTTGAAATCTTGTCATTCACAAAGCACAAACTCAAGAATCTAAAAAATGGTGAAATACAGACAAGACACACAGAAGAACTTACTGAATAGTTGGAATAATCCTGAGGGATGCTTTAGGTCGAACTCATTGACCGAATAAGACTTTGTTTCAGAAGCGTTTCGAGTATAGAGATTTTTCAGAATCATATAACGACAGATTCTCTTGAAAGGTATAAAACTAATCTAAGAGATTATGAGATTAATTCGAAACAGCAACATAACGCGTACAACAAAACTCAAACCAAATCCGAGAAATTGAACCCATAAGAAACAGAGGGTAAGAAACAAAATCAGACCTTATCGATTCAGTATTTACGGAAACTATCTTCATGGCGGAATAGGCGGCTTGGACAGCATTAAACTGTTTTACTTGACGGGGTTGAAAATTGTTAGATAGGAGCAGATTACCTCTGAGTCAAGGGAAAATTGTTAAATTGCTAGAACCATCAATGTTGTTGAGAATTCCAAAAAATTTTGACTCATGAGATTGCAAAAGACCGTTCGATGCCATGATACTATCTGCGGTTGTGTATGGAAGAGGTGGAGTTGTGTATGTGGTTGGATGAGTGGTGGATTTTATAGTGTTGAATAAGTGGATGTAGGAATCGGGGAGTATTGGCCATCGAAATCAATTTATTGCAAGGGTGAGTGGGCAATTATGGTGGTAAAGCGTTGAGGGTTGTGAACTGTGACATGAAGCGACTCTCAGTAACGTAAGGTTTAATACGACTGTTTGGTTTTTTCAGTTTCTGTAAGAAAAGGTTTTCGGGGGAGATGATGCGTTACTGAGGAAGACGAAAGTGGAATGAGGTAGGTGAAGAGGAAGAGGAAAGTCGAGTGTGTTATATTTGCTGGATTCTTTATTTCACGTATTTGGGCTAATTTGGGCTTTATTAAATTGTGTATAATTTCCTTGTTTCGTTTGATATGTGAGCTTTTAGTTTTTTTTTTATTCTTTCTTGCGAAAAATATGGTCACGATGGGTTAAAAAATTGTTGTAAATAGAAAATAAGCCACGTGACAACAAAATAGAGAAGATGAGGTGGGTGGCCTCAGAGGCCCCAAACAATCCCTTTCATTTAGTATAGATTATACGTTACAAAATGTTGGTATAAGGTCTGATTCAGTACTTAGTAAGAGCACATTGTTTCAAAGTGATTTCAATATGCCAAAATTCATCCACATACTAAGACACATTTTTTGGTCTTGACAAGGCGAAATAATCTATGTAAGGGGATGGATGAATAAAATAGAGAATTTACTAACCAAAAATCAATGTTTCTTAAAAGATAGTTCTTTGCTTACAGATTACCATAAAATGTAGATGTGATCTTCCTCTTAGTTTCTTTTATAGCTACATCAATATTTTCTTTGTGGATGTAAAATGGACAAGCAAATTTTGGTTAGTCTAGTCATCAATCAAGTTCAACGGTATAAGTGTCACATATGCAAACCTTTGTTGAACCGAAAACGTAATAGTAGAACCTAGAATATATCAAAGCTACATTAGATTTATGTGTTCTCATGTTAGTAACTCCTAGCTTTCCATAAATGATACAACCTATGTCCATGGTCAAAAGATAGAATGCAAACTTTTAAGAAATCAGAAGCTAAAAAGTTAGAGAATTGACCAAAAAATCATTGTTCCTTACATGATAGTTATAATTTGTTTACAGTTCTACTGATGTTTATAGAATTTTCATGTTTTTAATCATGTTTTCTCACCTCTTTTTGATCATTTTAGTTGCATTTAGGTTTGTTTAGGATTGCATTTGTGTACGTTGTCCCAATCAGGTTCTGGAGTAGCTGCATTGTGGAATTGGGGGGGAGTCAAGAAGAGATAAGTCAAGAAAACAAAGAAAACAACTCGGAGTCACTGTAGCGACTGGATGTAGCGTGTGGATTTGGGTCGCTACAAATCAACCGTAGATAGCGACCAGATATAGCGACTTGATCCTCTCGCTACGAAGTTTAAAACATTACAGCGTTTATATGGCGCCTGGATATAGCGACGTGATCGAGTCGCTAAGAAGATGAAGCTCGAGAAGAAGAGTCCATAGCGACTTGTCCTAGCGACTCGATTTCGGTCGCTACAAAATCAAGAACTCGCAGCGACTGGAAATAGCGCCTGGATCAAGTCGCTACGAGCATCCCACTCACTAAACAGCCTGTTTTCCACTATACCAACTCCCAAAAAAGTGTTCTCTCACCCTTTTAAAAGCCTGGATTTCGACTATTATGGAGGAGAAGGTTTTTAGATCTAAAAAACTAAGCTTTGTATTGTAGAACAACATCTAGATTCTTATCTTTGTATGAATCATTGAATCTTCTTTTTATCATCTCATATTTTCTTATGAACATGTCTTCTTTCTTGATTACTTTGAGTTTAACTTGTTCTAGTATGGAGTAGTTTCTTAATTAGATTCTGGGATGGGTTGACCAAGGATGATCTGAAGGAGTTTAGAGTTTGATTAGAGGTTTCTAAGTTATTTCTTCTCCTAGAGTGGATTGAACCATAGTTATAAGTCTTGATTGCTTAGAACTATGATCTTAGGCATCTTTGTACATCAAAAGTGTTCAAAGTGCTAGAACTGATTCTTGGAGAGTCTAGTACTCACTTAGCCAATGAGAGTTGATGCTAGGTTGCTGGACAGACTAGAAGAGACTTGATTGAATGCATATTATCTTGTAGTTTCCAATGAGAGTTGAGTTTACAAACTGCTTGATAGTATAGGATTGATGTCATGAGAGTGAATCAATGTACCATTGTGTTCTTAGTTTAGAAATGATCTAGTAAGGCTCCTAGTTACCCTTTAGTCTCCAAAAGATCATCTAAAGTCTTAAAACCTAATCCCAGGGTCTAATGCTTTTAAATATTGAATCTTATGAAGGATTTCGTTCAGGTTTTAATCGAATTAAAACAGCCCTAACAACAATCCTAAGTCTCGGATCTTGTGCCAATTGAATCTATGTTGAATATATATGTCAAATCTCGAATATACCTTACTATTTGCAGCGGAAGAAGATCAGGTAATCGAGATCAGGAAGCGCCTCAAGTGTTGCGCCTCTACAGAAATCCACACGCACACAAACTGGACGACGGGATGCTAGTGCCTTCACGAACGATTCGTGATTGGGTTTTTTCTCTAGTGTTCTCTGTTTTATGTGGCAGCCAAGGACTTCTCTTATATTACAAACTCGAGCCCTCATATCATATATATAGGCTGGAGTTGCCGACAGGTGTCGATCGACACTCACCATTGGTGTCGATCGACACCCTCACAGAAAGTCAAGGATCGAGAAGACGATCCCGAGTGGTGTCGATCGATACTCACTATTAGTGTCGATCGACACCCTCACAGAAAAACGATATCGACGTATATCTTATATGCGTTAATCATGATCATTACTCTAATGATCAAAACCCAATTTATAATATCCAGTTTGCTTAGGTGTGTGACCCTATAGGATCATATGATAATGGTAATGAGTTCATAACTCATAAGTTATAAGCGGCTTCTAGCAAAACATTATAACCGTCCAATATCATATGATTGTCTTATCTCGACATCACGACTTTACTAGAATAAATACAAGTCTGATTTCAGGACATTCCCTTCAATCTCCCACTTGTACTGGAATCAACTATTCCCATAATCCCTTTGTCTCTATATCTCGATCTGGCATAAGGCAAGAACTCGTGTCATCCTTAATCAACCAAAACATGTTTATCGAACTCCGATTTATACTGATAAAAGACAAACGATTGACATTCAATCCGTTTGAGCGCGGCCACGCATTTCCAGTATCAAATCTTCGATAGGCCCTGAGATATTTATCTCCCGTTATATGGGAGGGACAAATTCCATCTTGTTCCATCCCTGATCCTTATATACTTCATAATATGCCCCATCAATGCCTTTATAGCCACCAGTTACGGCTGACGTTTGACAGAGTCAAAGCATACCAATTCATATGTAAGAAAACATGATGAACTCAGGTCAAAGGACTATACTCTATAGTCGTAATGAGAAACTCTTATGACACTCATATAACAATCTTGTAGAGTTCTCATTAGCGGGTCATGTCCGATCATGTGTTCTCTAACACATATCTATGTGATTGACTTTAATACTCCTATTAATGACTCCATGAAACTTAGTCATCAGTCACCTCACATACTAGTCTCGCGCGGTTATCAATGTCCAACTTTGATAACCTCGACTATGGACACAAATAATTTATGTCATCTATCACTTATAGAGTCTCATGATCAAATCACGTATTTGATGATCTATAAGAATGCCATAAATTACTTTTGGACAATTATTTAATAACACCATTAAATAATACTGAAACAATTTCATTAAATAAAACATAACCAAATGTATGTTTACATGAACATCAAAATATAAATATGATAACTCCCACTAAAACAAGATTACTGCTTAAGGAATCTAATGCCTATAGCAGCTGCATGACTCTCATGCTTCGGTCGTGGGAGTGGCTTAGTCAACGGGTCAGCAACGTTCTCGTCTGTCGGAACTCTGCTGATCTTGACGTCACCTCTCTCAATGATATCACGAATCAGATGATATCTCCTCTCAATGTGTTTGGATTTCTGATGTGATCTGGGCTCCTTAGCCTGAGCAATGGCTCCATTGTTGTCACAAAACAATGCCACAGGCTCAGAAATGCTAGGAATCACACCAAGTTCAGTAATGAACTTCCTAATCCAAACAGCCTCCTTCGCCGCTTCAGAAGCAGCGATGTATTCAGCCTCGGTCGTTGAGTCCGCCACGGTGCTCTGCTTGGAACTCTTCCAACTAACTGCACCTCCATTCAGACAGAAGACGTAACCAGACTGAGATCGGAAATCGTCTCTATCTGTCTGAAAGCTGGCGTCCGTATAACCACTCACTACAAGCTCATCACTTCCTCTGTACACTAAGAACTTATCCTTGGTATTTCTCAAATACTTCAGGATTGTCTTGACGGCAGTCCAGTGACTCTCACCGGGATCTGATTGGTATCGACTCGTCATGCTTAAAGCACAAGCAACATCTGGACGAGTACAAAGCATGGCATACATAATAGATCCTACTGCAGAAGCAAAAGGAATCCTACTCATGCGCTCTCGCTCAGCAGGTGTCGAAGGACTCTGCTTCTTGCTGAGAGTAATGCCATGAGACATCGGAAGCAAGCCCTTCTTGGAATCATGCATGTTGAACCTGTGTAGAACCTTATCGATATAAGTGTCCTGGCACAGTCCAATCAGCCTCTTTGATCTATCTCTATAGATCCTTATTCCAAGAATATAGGCGGCTTCACCCATGTCTTTCATCGAGAAACAACTTCCGAGCCAGTCCTTTACTGACTGAAGTAATGGAATATCATCTCCTATGAGAAGTATGTCGTCTACATACAATACGAGAAATGCAACTGTGCTCCCACTAGTCTTTTTGTAAACGCAAGGTTCCTCTTCGTTTCTGATGAAGTTAAACTTTTTAACTGCTTAATCAAAACGTAGGTTCCAACTCCGAGATGCTTGCTTCAATCCATAAATGGATTTATGAAGCTTGCATACTTTCCCAGCAGCATTAGGATCAATGAAACCCGGAGGTTGTGTCATGTACACATCCTCCTCCAGAATCCCGTTAAGGAAAGCTGTTTCACATCCATTTGCCAAATCTCATAATCATAATGAGCGGCTGTTGCTAGGAGAATCCGAATAGATTTAAGCATAGCGACTGGGGAATAGGTTTCATCATAGTCAACATCTTGAACTTGTTTGAAACCTTTTGCCACCAACCTAGCTTTGTAAATCTGAACGTTTCCTTCCACATCGATCTTCTTCTTGAAGACCCATTTACACTCAATGGCTTTTACACCATCAGGTAAATCACCCAAAGTCCATACTTGGTTTTGTGACATGGAACCGATTTCGGATTCAGCGGCTTTAAACCACTTTTCGGAGTCAGGGCCCATCATTGCTTCTTCGAAAGTCGCAGGTTCGTCACTGTCAATGATCAAGAGATCATGACAATTAGTCACAAGAAATCCATATCTCTCGGGCTCGTGACGAATCCTTTCGGATCTGCGAACTTTTGGCATCACAGGTTCGGACTCTACAACTCTTTGTAGATCCAGTCGCTGCTCTTCCTCGATAGGTTGAGCAGGCTCCTGTGATTCTCGAACTTCTTCGAGTTGTACTTTACTCCCACTGTTCTTCTTGGAAAGAAATTCTCTCTCAAGAAAAACACAGTTCTTAGCAACAAACACTTTGTTCTCAGAACGGTTGTAAAAGTAGTAAGCCTTGGTTTCCTTAGGATAACCAACGAAGTAGCACTTATCAGATTTGGGTTCAAGCTTATCAGATATCAACCACTTGACATAAGCTTCACAACCCCAAATTTTTTAGAAAAGACAAACTTGGAACTTTTCCAGTCCACATCTCATATGGCGTCTTCTCGACTGATTTTGATGGAACTCTATTTAGCGTAAACGCAGACGTTTCTAGAGCATATCCCCAAAAGGATAATGGAAGATCTACTTGACTCATCATCGATCGAACCATATCCAATAAAGTCCGATTCCTCCTTTCAGACACACCATTCCACTGAGGTGTTCCAGGAGGAGTGAGTTGTGAAACAATTCCACAGTTACTCAGATGATCACTGAACTCTTGGCTTAAGTACTCACCTCCACGATCTGATCGAAGAGCTTTGATACTTTTGCCAAGTTGGTTCTGTACTTCATTTTGGAACTCCTTGAACTTTTCAAAGGATTCCGATTTATGTCTCATTAAATAGACATAACCAAATCTACTGAAGTCATCAGTAAACGTGATGAAGTACTGAAAGTTTCCTCTAGCACTAATACTCATTGGACCACATACATCGGTATGTATTAGTCCCAATAGGTCACCGGCCCTTTCATTAAATTTGTTGAAAGGGGCCTTTGTCATTTTGCCCAATAAGCAGGATTCACACTTCTCAAATGATTCAAAATCAAATGAGTCCAAAAGTCCATCATTATGAAGCTTTTGAATCCTTTTCTCATTGATGTGGCCCAAACGACAATGCCAGAGAAACGTAGGGTTCGAGTCATTGGTTCTTAACCGTTTAGTACTTATATTATAGACAGGCAAAGATTGGTTAAGAATATAAAGTCCATTCTCTAATGGAGCGCTACCATAAAACATTTCATTACGATCAAAAGAACAACACTTGTTTTTAATCGAAAAATGAAAGTCTTCTAAATCCAAAACAGAAATAGAAATGATGTTTCTGCTTATAGCAGGTACATAGTAGCAATTATTCAATTCTAAAACCAAGCCTGACGGCAAAGACAAATGATAAGTTCCTACGGCCAATGCAGCAACTCTTGCTCCATTCCCAACACGCAGGTCCACTTGTCCCTTCTCCAGCGTTCTACTGTTGCTTAGACCCTGCATATTTGTACAAATATGAGCGCCACAGCCGGTATCTAATACCCAAGACTTAGAACCTGAAGTAGTAACATTTACTTCTATAACATAGATACCTGAAGAAGTCGTCTCATACGTCTTCTTCGAGTTCTTTAGATCTCCCAGATACTCTTTGCAATTTCTCTTCCAATGCCCAGACTTATTGCAGTAATGGCATTTATCAGCATCAGTAGGGCCGCGTTTGGGTTTGGAAGAAGTCTCAGGCTTATCCTGATTCTCAATCGGGAATGCCTTAGCTTTTCCTTTACCCTTAGCATGTTTCTTAAACTTTTAACCCCTTGCACCATAAGTACATTAGGGGTGCCCTTCTTGATGTTTGGCTCAGCTGTCTTGAGCATGCCATGCAGTTCGCAAAGTCGTTCTTTGTCATGTTGTTCATGTTATAGTTCATGATAAACTGATCAAAGCTCGACGGCAACGACTGCAGAATGATGTCCGTAGCCAACTCTTGGCTAAGGGGACAATCCAGTTTTGCCAAGTTATCAATATAACCCATCATCTTAATGACATGTGGGCTAACTGGACCATCCTTTGGTAGCTTGCACTCAATGAGAGACTTAACCGTCTGGTATCTCTCAGTTCGTGCTTGCTCCTGAAACATCCCTTTCAGGCTAGTGATCATCTCAACAGGTGACGCCACGTTCTCGTATTGCTTCTGCAAGTCCGAGTTCATGGTAGCCAGCATGAGACAACTCACATCGACCTCATCATTGGAATGCTTCTCCCAAGCATTCCTTTCAGCGTGTCCGGCATTGGATTTCGGTTTCTCAGGGAGAACCTTCTCAAGGACATATTCCTTTTTCTCCTGCTTGAGAACAATTCTCAAGTTCCGATACCATTCAAGGAAGTTCGATCCATTAAGCTTGTCCTTCTCAAGGACGGATCAAAGCGAGAATGTGTTTCTGTGAGGGGAGCTAGCCATAGCTGAAAAACACAAAATGAGAGTTTAGTTTCGATGTTCAAGAGATGAGAAATCTTAACAATTAAGAAAACTCGCATTATATTCAAAACAATTTTTCTCAAGTTGAATATAGTGATCCAAGATCCATATTTCACAAAAATTTGAGTGAGCTTTGGCCCATCGCCCAAACTTTAGCTATTTAGGTAAGCAACACTTTGCTAATTATATCATATATAATTCTTGTCTCGGATTAATATCTTATATCAAATCCGATCCTATATCTCTGAGCCCAAAACTATTTTGATAGCCCAGTTAAGCAAACCAATCTTTTAAGTCCGTAGTAACGATTACAACCTGCCTCACTCATGTAATTGCGGACACCCTGCTTTGGCAGACCCATCACACAATGAAACGAGTCTTGACAGTTGACAAGATTGGGAAGATATTAAAAGCTTAATATTAGGTTTGAGGAACGGAACATCAATCTAGTTTATATGACTTATATATTCCAGATTTTTAACTCGTTCTTTACTTGTAAAAATTCTCAAGTTAAATAAGCTAGAAATGCAAGTTCTGAACTGGTGTCGATCGACACTACCATAGTGTCGGTCGTCACCGAATGGTGTCGATCGACACTACATTAGTGTCGGTCGTCACCACCTGATTGGTGACGATCGACACTACATTAGTGTCGGTCGTCACCGGAGAGTGATGTCGATCGACACTACATTAGTGTCGGTCGTCACCGGAGAGTGATGTCGATCGACACCAAGTCGATCGACACCCTTTCCACATAAAACCTAATTGGTGTCGATCGACACCGGATTGGAGTCGGTCGACACCGAAGAACCCAGAACGGCGTTCTTCGTCAAAAACGATTTTGAACAAGGGGATCTAACAAAATTTCAACAGATTCAATAGAAACACACCGCTCTGATACCACTGAAGGATTTCGTTCAGGTTTTAATCGAATTAAAACAGCCCTAACAACAATCCTAAGTCTCGGATCTTGTGCCAATTGAATCTATGTTGAATATATATGTCAAATCTCGAATATACCTTACTATTTGCAGCGGAAGAAGATCAGGTAATCGAGATCAGGAAGCGCCTCAAGTGTTGCGCCTCTACAGAAATCCACACGCACACAAACTGGACGACAGGATGCTAGTGCCTTCACGAACGATTCGTGATTGGGTTTTTTCTCTAGTTTTCTCTGTTTTATGTGGCAGCCAAGGACTTCTCTTATATTACAAACTCGAGCCCTCATATCATATATATAGGCTGGAGTTGCCGACAGGTGTCGATCGACACTCACCATTGGTGTCGATCGACACCCTCACAGAAAGTCAAGGATCGAGAAGACGATCCCGAGTGGTGTCGATCGATACTCACTATTAGTGTCGATCGACACCCTCACAGAAAAACGATATCGACGTATATCTTATATGCGTTAATCATGATCATTACTCTAATGATCAAAACCCAATTTATAATATCAGTTTGCTTATGTTGTGACCCTATAGGATCATATGATAATGGTAATGATTCATAACTCATAAGTTTAGGCGGCTTCTAGCAAAACATTATAACCGTCCAATATCATATGATTGTCTTATCTCGACATCACGACTTTACTAGAATAAATACAAGTCTGATTTCAGGACATTCCCTTCATCTTAATCTTAATCTTTTGCTATTGCTCTGCTTTTCTATAAATCATTCTGTTTCTGTTTGAATCACCTTGTTTAATATTTGCAACTTATTTGTCTGTTAAATTACTTGCTTTTATCTTGTTTACCTTGAGGTTACTTAATTTCTTATTAGGTTGATAGTATCACACTCAAATCTTGTTGTATTTAGCTTAAGTTGCTCTCTGCATCTTTGGTGTTGTTTGATTGCTTCCCAAGTGGTTTGACACTCTTTATACTACAATTGATTGATAGGATTGCAAAATTCTGTTTATCAATTTGGCGCCGTTGCCATCTTGGGATTGTTAATTGAACCATTAGAGATTGACAGCTTGCTTGAGACTAAATTCTATTTCTTCCTGAACTCTCACTCTCTTTGTAAGTGTTTCCTCTGTTTTGCAGGTTCAGTTTATGCACTTGAGGAGCAGAGGACCACCAATCTTGTTCCAAGAGCTGACGACATAAGGGCTTTGGAAAGACAGATAGCAAGGGAAAGGAGAGAGCAGGAAAGACTTGATCATCTGCAAAGGCTAGGTCACACTATGGCTGCTAATCCAGACGATCAAGGAGCTCATGACAGAGCACATAGGCCAATTGGGGACATTGATCAACCCCACATCCATGGACACAGAGCTGGCATCAGAGCACCATCAGTGGAGAACAACAATTTCGAGATCAAGTCCAGCTTGATCAATATGGTGCAGAGCAAAAAATTCCATGGACTGTCTATGGAAGACCCTTTGGATCATCTTGATACCTTTGACATGCTATGTGAACAGTGAAGATCAATGGTATCTCTGAAGATGCTTTCAAGCTCAGAATGTTTCCCTTCTCTCTGGGAGACAAAGCACATCAATGGGAGAAGAGTCTGCCTCAGGGATCTATTGCCACATGGGATCAATGCAAAAGAGCCTTCTTGACCAAATTTTTCTCTACCTCAAGAACAGCAAGGCTAAGGAATGAGATATCCAGTTTCAAACAAAAAGGAACTGCAACTTTTGGAGAAGCTTGGGAGAGGTTTAAAGGCTACACCATCCAGTGCCCTCATCATGGTTTTTCTAAGGAGAGTCTCCTTACTACATTTATAGAGGAGTCCTTCCCCAATACAGAATGATGCTAGACACATCTAGTAATGGGAACTTTGTGGGCATACCTGAAGCTGATGGCATGTTGCTAGTGGAGAATTTGGCACAAAGTGATTCAGCACATGGTGATGACTATGATAGGACTACCAGAGATATGGGGGATAGTCACAGAAAAGAGATCAAAGCTTTGAATGAGAAAATTGACAAGCTTCTCAGTGCCAACCAAAAGTCTGTCAACTTTGTTGGTGAATTTGATCAGGGTCAAGGGTACCAAGATGGTCAGTTTCAACAGCCACAAGATGGCCAAGAAGAGATCAACTACATGGGAGGACAAGGCTATCAAAAGGGCTTTTATCCAAACTATAGGAACCACCCCAACTTTTCCTATAAAAATCCCAATGTGGAGAACCCACAAGATCAGGTCTACCCTCAACAAAAGGCACCAGCTCAAGGTCAACAACAATCCAACTACCAGCAGCAACCTTACTTCAACAATCAAGCTTTCAGGCCTAGACCACAGAATCAAAACCCCCAGCAAAGATTCTATCCAAATCACGGGCAACAACAGCCACAAGCTCCAGCTAGCTCTTCAACCCACAACAAGAGATACAAAGCCTTGCTAAGGCAACTCATTGAAGGTCAAGGCAGATCTGCTATAGAGTTCAGCACCATGAAGAATGACTTCAATGCAAAAGTTGAGAGCCTTCAGCAACACATGAAGATCCTGGACAACCAAATGGCACAAATGCCTTCTTCTTCTAAAAGACCACAAGGCCAGCTACCAGGGAAACCAGAACCCAACCCCAAGGAGTACATCAATGCCATTACTTTGAGAAGTGGAAAGGAGCTGGGACCTAAGGTAGTCATTGAGGACAATGAACAGATTGGTGGGGAGGAGGACTTTGATACTTTGGTTAAAGAGACAGCTGAGAGTGAAGAAAGAGTAAATTGGGTCAGATACAGTGGAACAAGCTGCTGAAGAAGAGTTGGACTACAAGAAGACAGTTGCTGAGGAAGTGGCAGACTACAAGGGGAAAGGGAAAGTTGGTGAACAGAAGACTGAATCAGAGAAGAATCATCTACTGCAAAGGAGAAGGTCTTTATTCCTCCACCCTATGAGCCTAAGTGCCATTTCCAGGAGATTCAAGAAGCAACTCACAGACAAATATAGGGCCATGTTTGATAACCACATGACCAAGTTCAGGTAACCATGCCTCTAATAGACGCCTTCTTGATGGCTCCCAGTATAACAAGTTCCTCAAAGAAGCCATCAAAGAGAAGACCAAAGCTCTGGAAGGGATGGTGGTTTAACTCATGAGTGCAGTGCTATTATCTCCAAGAAAATCATTCCAAAGAAGAAGAAGGACCCTGGATGCTTCACAATCCTTGTTCATTAGGGCCTTTACTCTTCGAAAGGTGTTTGTGTGACCTTGGAGCAAGTGCAAGCCTGATGCCTCTGTCAGTTGCTCAGAGATTAGGATTCACTTCTTTCAAGCCTTGCAGGATATCACTCATCTTGGCTGACAGGACAGTAAGGTATCCAACTGGTTTACTTGAGGATTTGCCTGTGATGATGGGGAATGCAGAGATCCCTACAGACTTTGTAGTGCTGGAAATGGATGGTGAAGCTAAGGACCCAATAATCTTTGGAAGACCATTCTTGGCAACAGCTGGAGCCATCATTGATGTGCAGAGAGGAAAGATTGATCTTCACTTAGGAGACAACTACACTCTCAACTTTGACATCAAGGAGACCATGAAGAAGCCAACAATAGAAGGACAGATGTTTTGGATTGAGACTATGGATGAATTGGCTATGAATTCCTTGAGGAGTTGGCTCAAGAAGACTCATTGCAGATGGCTTTGACTTCCAAGAGTGAAGAGGACAACCTGAGTGTGGAAGCTGCTGAGTATGTGAGGCTCCTTGATTCACACAAGGTCAAAGAGGAAGTTTCAGGATTTGAAAGGTTTCAGGATGTTGTGCACCAAGTCAGTATGGTGGAGAAAGAAGACATCAGAGAGGAAGCTAGCAAGGGTCAGTCTAGCATTGAGGATGATTGGAGTGAGCTCAAAGCCCCAAAGTTGGACCTCAAACCTCTTCCCCAAGGGCTAAGGTATGTCTTTCTAGGA
Source organism: Isatis tinctoria (assembly GCA_010577795.1). Lineage (NCBI taxonomy): Eukaryota > Viridiplantae > Streptophyta > Magnoliopsida > Brassicales > Brassicaceae > Isatis > Isatis tinctoria. Next base: position 4,211,537 of record CM021248.1, on the reverse strand, counting down.
ACTAATAACTCATATCCTGTCATTGTAAATGATGAGCTTAGTGAAGAGGAAACTAGTCTTCTCATCCAAGAGCTTAGGAAGTATAGAAAAGCCATAGGTTACTCCTTAGATGACATCAAAGGAATCTCACCTAGCTTGTGCATGCATAGGATAAACCTAGAGAATGAGTCCATGACCTCCATTGAGCATCAAAGGAGACTGAATCCTAACCTTAAGGAAGTAGTTAAGAAGGAAATTCTGAAGCTCTTGGATGCAGGAATCATTTATCCCATCTCAGATTCTACATGGATTTCTCCAGTTCATGTAGTACCTAAGAAAGGAGGGATCACAGTTGTCAAAAATGACAAAGATGAGTTGATTCCTACTAGGACTATCACAGGCCATAGGATGTGTATAGACTATAGGAAGCTGAACTCTGCCTCTAGGAAGGATCATTTTCCTTTACCATTCATTGATCAGATGTTAGAAAGGCTAGCAAACCATCCCTATTACTGCTTCTTAGATGGTTATTCAGGGTTTTTCCAGATCCCAATCCACCCTAATGACCAAGAGAAAACCACCTTTACCTGCCCTTATGGCACTTTTGCTTATAGGAGAATGCCATTTGGACTGTGTAATGCTCCAGCCACCTTTCAAAGATGCATGATGTCAATATTTTCTGATCTAATTGAGCATATCATGGAAGTCTTCATGGATGACTTCTCTGTATATGGCTCCTCTTTCTCTGCTTGTTTGTCAAACTTGTGCAGGGTTCTAAACAGGTGTGAGGAGACAAGCTTAGTGCTGAACTGGAAAAGTGCCATTTTATGGTCAGAGAAGGCATTGTATTGGGGCACAAGGTTTCAGAATTGGGAATTGGGTTGACAAGGCAAAGATTGATGTGATGACCAGCTTGGAACCTCCAAGAGATGTGAAAGGGATTAGGAGCTTCTTAGGACATGCAGGTTTCTATAGGAGATTCATCAAGGACTTTTCTAAGATTGCAAGACCTCTCACAAAACTCCTCTGCAAAGATGTGGCATTTGAGTTTGATGCTGAATGTTTTGAAGCATTTCAGAGAATCAAGAAGGAGTTGGTCAGTGCACCCATTGTTCAGGCACCAGACTGGGATCTACCATTTGAGTTGATGTGTGATGCAAGTGATTATGCTGTTGGTGCTGTTTTGGGACAGAGGAGAGACAAGAAGCTGCATGTGATCTACTATGCAAGCAGGACCTTAGATGAAGCACAAGTCAAGTATGCAACCACTGAGAAGGAGCTCCTAGCTATAGTGTTTGCTTTTGAGAAGTTCAGGTCTTACTTGGTGGGTCAAAGGTCATTGTCTACACAGACCATGCTGCATTGAGACACCTACTGGCAAAGAAAGATGCTAAGCCAAGATTGCTGAGATGGATTTTGCTGCTTCAGGAGTTTGATCTAGAGATTAAAGACAAGCCAGGTGTTGAGAATGGTGTTGCTGATCACTTGTCAAGGCTGAGGATAGAGAATAACATCCCCATTGATGATTCACTTCCTGAAGAACAACTCATGGCCATCAAGGTTGTTTTTGAAGCTGCAGAGGTAGCAAACCAGCTGGATGAAGCAGAGAGGTTGGAAGAAAAAGCTCCTTGGTATGCTGATGTAGTGAACTACTTAGCCTGTGAGAAGGAACCCCTGAAGCTGGACAACTATCAAAGGAAGAAATTTTTCAAGGATATAACAAGATACTTCTGGGATGAACCATACCTCTACACCCTTTGCAAGGATCAACTCTACAGAAGATGTGTTGCTGAAGAGGAGGTAGATGGCATTCTACATCACTGTCATGGTTCAGCTTATGGAGGGCATTTTGCCACATTCAAGACAGTTGCCAAAGTACTTCAGGCTGGATTCTGGTGGCCAACCTTATGGAAGGACACACACAGCTTCATTCTTAGGTGTGATCCATGTCAGAGGAAAGGCAACATCAGCAGAAGAAATGAGATGCCCCAAAACCCAATTCTTGAGGTGGAAATCTTTGATGTATGGGGAATTGACTTCATGGGACCCTTCCCATCTTCTTATGGCAACTCCTACATTTTAGTAGCAGTTGACTATGTCTCAAAGTGGGTGGAAGCTATTGCTAGTCCAACTAATGATGCCAAGGTTGTGCTGAAGCTGTTTAAGAGCATAATCTTTCCAAGATTTGGGATACCAAGAGTGGTGATAAGTGATGGAGGATCACACTTCATCAATAAGGTTTTTGAAAGTCTGCTCAAGAAACATGGGGTGAAACATAAAGTTGCTACACCTTACCATCCCCAAACCAATGGTCAAGTGGAGGTTTCCAATAGACAAATCAAGGCTATCTTGGAGAAGACTGTTGGTGTGACAAGGAAGGATTGGGCAGCCAAGCTGGATGATGCATTATGGGCATATAGGACAGCTTTCAAGACACCTTTAGGTACAACCCCTTTCAACTTGGTTTATGGAAAGTCATGCCATCTTCCAGTGGAACTTGAGTACAAGGCACTTTGGGCAGTTAAGCTTCTGAACTTTGACATTAAAACAGCTAAGGAAAAGAGGTTGATACAGCTGAGTGAACTTGATGAGATAAGACTTGATGCTTATGAGAGTTCCAAGATTTATAAGGAGAAAACAAAAGCTTTTCATGACAAAGGAATTCAGAAAAGGGACTTCAAGAAGGTGACATGGTTCTGCTTTTCAACTCAAGGCTCAAGTTATTTCCAGGAAAGCTCAAGTCAAGATGGAGTGGACCCTTCAGAATTAAAGAAGTGAGACCATATGGTGTGGTTGTGCTGAGCAACAAGGAGGGAAGTGACTTCACAGTGAATGGTCAGAGGGTGAAACCTTACATGGCAGATGAGCTGATTGAAGAAAGTGGTTCAATGCCCCTTCTGGATCCCACCCCAACCTGAGGAAAATGGCAAAGTCAAGCTAAGAGACTTTAAACAAGCTCACTTGGGAGGAAATCCCATGGTTATCCCTTGTATATACTTTTATTTGAAGCAATTTTATCCTTTTCTGAATGTTTTAGTTTTGATCAGGTACTACAAGAGTGAGATCCAAGCAAGGATGGAAGAAAGGGAACACAAATGACTTGAAGGATCATAGCGACCAAACGTAGCGCCTCGATTTCGGTTGCTACAGGAAATGATGGGACAGCGACTTGTTGTAGCGACGTGATCGAGTCGCTGGAAAAAAAGAGGAAGGACTCAGCGTTCATATGGTGTGTGGATGTAGCGACCTGAACAAGTCGCTACGAAACAATGAACAATAGCGACTCAATATAGCGCCTCAAATTCGATCGCTACGAAATAAATGGAGTTTTCAGCGTTCATATGGCGTGTGGAAATAGCGAGTTGATTAAGTCGCTACGAAACAATGAACAATAGCGACTCAATATAGCGCCTCAATTTCGATCGCTACGGAATATAGCGACTTGATGCATCAACTCAATCCACTCGCTACAGGTAAGTCAACTCTTCTCTTAGGTGTTGACCGGTTCAATTAAACCAAACCAACCTACTTTCCTTCTCCTCCTTCCCGTCGATTTCACCATCACCTTCATTCTAAAAAAAAAAAAAAAAACATCATCAACAACAACAACACAATCACTCATCTCTTCACTAAAAGTTGTGATTTTTTTTGCTAAACTCACGATTTCTCATCCTCCATTGAGTAATACCTGCATTTTTCCCTCCCTCTCAATCTCCAACAGAAAGGTAACTCCTCAAAACTTAATTTCTCCATGATTAAGCAATTTTCGATTTCAACATTTTTGTGCTTTCATGGCATGAATCTTGTTCTTAATGATGAAAAACTTGTTGAGTATGAGTTCTGTGTAGAATTTCTTGCTCAATTTCCCTTGAACTTGATTATATTGAAAAATTTGTGAAATAGGGTTCTTGAGTAGGAATTTTCGAAAATTTGGGGAAAACTCATGATTGTGGTTTCTTTGGAATGGTTTCAGTATGTTTATGATGTGTGCAAGAGATTAAGATGATTGGGAAACCTCTGTTTCTCAAAATTTTCGAATTTGGGGTAAAGAGTTGAAATTTTTCATGAATTTTCGAAAATGTGTTGAGTTAATGTTTCATGGAGAATGGGAACTGGTCTTTGTGATGAATTGTTGCTGAATGATGAACCTTCTTCCCTTGTGGCTCTGATTATTGAAAGGATGTGTTCATGATTGATCATCCTTATGTTTGTGCTTTGAATTAGACTTAAGACTAACATAGTTTTCAAGTGTCTTCTATTTTGCAGGCAGAAATGGGTAGAGACAAAGGGAAAGAACGAGAAGCTGCACAAGAAAAGAGCAAGAAAGTTGTTGAACCAAAAAAGAAGAAAGTTGCAATGGCTAAGCAAAGGCAGAGAAAACCGCAACAAGAGCCTGAACCTGATCCTGCTGAGGAAGAAACAGTGGAAGAGACTGAGGGAATGGCCAGTGGTTCATCTAGTGCTCCTGCAAAGAAGAAGGCACCAAAGAAATACAAGTACAACGATTATCACAAGGCTTTCAAAGCAATGGAGTGGGTTCCAACTAAATTCCCAGATGTAGAGCTGTTGCATAGGATGGGGATATATGATGACGTGCGGATGATCATGACAAACATGGGGATTGCTAACCTTCTTGGGATGAGACACCGCCATTCCCAACCAGTCCTGTCAGTTCTTAGCCTCGCTGGAGGCTGTTTTCTATAATAGCTCGCAGTACACTGAGGAACATGGCACTGGTGTGATCAAGTTCAAGGTTCAAGGGAAGAGCTTTGAAATGGGTTTCAAGGAGCTGAATGCAATTTTTGGGTTCCCTGAAGGAATAAACTCACACATCACCAACCACAAATATGAGACTGGAGCATTTTGGAATGAGATAGGTTCTGGTACGCACACTCCAGGTGCAATTGCAAACTCTGGGATCAGACACCCTGCAACGCGGTATGTCCATAGAATCCTTGCTGAAACTTTCTATGGTAGGCCAGAGCTGTCCAAAGTCAAAGAAAATGAACTTAAGTTTCTCACCATTGGCTTCCGCCCTTTGTTTGGAGGAGTTTTCAATAATGGCAGAGAGATACTGACAGGACGCAACCAAGGAGATCTAAATGTTGTGGGTTTGTTTGTGAAAAGACTCCTAGAGCTGAAGGAGTGGGGATGCAACCACAGAGACAAGGAACCATTGGTCAGACTTGGTGGTATGATCACACCAATCCTAAGAGCGAGGCCAATTACTCTGACTCCTACAACAACAGATATCTTTGGTGACTTGATTGATGAGTTCTACTTGCAGAAGACAGGGTATCTTGAGGGGAAGTGTGGCGAAATGTATGCTTACAGATACAAGGAATTTGATGGATCACCCATTAAGGTACTACTACCTGCTCCTGCCTTGACTTCACTGGCTCACAGAAACAACATCGCATTCGATCTCACTGGCTCACCGTATTGCTACAACCCTACGAGACACGGTGTGCTTCAGCTCATAACACTTGAGAGTATGAAAGCATCTAGAAATGAAAGAGCAGATAGAAGAGCAGAAAGTGCTGAAGTGAGAGAAGAAGAGCAGCCAGATGAACCCATTTATGGTGGTGCTCGCTACCATTTCAGTCCCCATGACCGTGCCCTCCCAAATGGCCCACTCCAAGAAGCTCACAAGAAGATAGAAACACTCCAGCGCTGGAACAAGTGGCAAGATAGGAGTCTGAGGAAAATGTCTGCTGGATATGAGAAGATGGCTAAGGGTTATGACAAGATGAAGAAGCAGATAAAGCACTTGACAAGGCTGCTTGGTTCTGGAAACAAGCAACACAAGCGAGCTTCCCACCATGACGAGGAAGCAGGATCATCTGCACCTTCTCACTTCCGTCGTTCTGCCTCTTGTGATTTGGATGGTTTAGAGGCACCACCACAGCTGCACAGGTCCACCACCACAGGGAGAAGACAAAGGAGGAAGATGAAAACACCCTCCCCACCGGTTTCTGACAACGAGTCGCTGGATTTCACCATGGATTTCTCTCCTGAGCCCTCATGCTCACCTCCACACTACCACTTCTGAGTACTACTACTCCACCCTTTTTTTTTGTACATAATTTTCAGTTTAGCTTTGTTCTTGTTTCTTTTTATTTTTCGGTTACTTCTCCAATTTGTTTCTCACCGAGACGGTTTGAAATAAGTTTGGGGGAGGAGCTAGTGTTTAACCTTGTTTTCTTTGAGTTTGTTTTCCTTTTGCATTGCATACATAAAAAAAAAAAACAAAAATATCTTCCTTCTTGCATTGTATAAAGTTAAGTTTTTAAAAAAAATAAAAAAAAAAAATGAAAAAATTGCATAAAAAAAAAAAACCAAAAACAAAAGCATGTAGTTTCCCATTTATTTTGCATTTTAGGATTGAGTCTAGTTCATTTAGGTTGCATATTTGCATTTGCATAGGGGACAATGATGAATTTGCCTTGTAAAGGTTTGTGCATTGGATTGAAAATAGGGCCCTTTTGAGTACTTGAAAGTTGCTGGAACTTCGGTTTGGAATTTGGAATACTCTAGCCTAGTGAACCTTGCATGATCCCCAATTCAACCTCATGAACTAATAGACTTGAATTTGGACTTAAATTCTCTTGCTTAGGGGTTTGAAATGCACTCTCATGGCTTTTGCTTGGGTTTCCTTTGCCCTTTTACCACACTTATGTTAACCCAAGCATCTCTCCTTCCCTTAGAACCATTTACCTCCTTTCTAGCCACCATTGTTTTGATTGAGTGAGGCCTTTTTCTGATAGCATTTACATGTGCAAAATCTTGAGAGTATTGGGAACGACAAAGATTGATCTTCATTTTGGCTAGGATGGGGAATGAGTGAGTGATATTCTTGATGATAAATTCTTTGGGATAATTCTGAAAATGAGCTGAGTTTGATTATAAAAAAAAAAGGAAGAGTCTCTTGTCCAGCTAGTCTAAGTAGTTGCTGTAGAAAGCTCTAAGTGAAAGCAAGTAAAAGTAAAAAAAAAAAAAAAATGGTTGAAAGAGAGCTAAGTATGAGAAGTTTAAGAAGTTCACAAGGTGACTAGCAAATGAGCTCATTCAGAAAAAGATATTGGGAAGTAATTGGGGTGGTGAGTGAATAAAAAGAAAAGATGGACATTGTGTCAAAAGGGTAGAACTCCAAAAATGTTTTAGGAATGGGTAGAACAAATGAGATCAATCTTTGTATGCATGAGTTGTTCCCCTTCTTAGATAAATTTTGTGCAATGTTTAATGTTCCTTGATTTGAGAGTTAGCCACCACAAAAGAAAAGAAAGCTTGAGCCACCATAAAAAGCCTTGATCCTTTAACCAAGTGAGAGTGATTGATTTTCCCTTTTTGCAAGAATGCACTTGAATTTTCATTAATGAATGTAAGAGGTTGAATTGGTTTGATTGCTTGAGTTCCAATTAGTTTGATAGACTAAGTTTGAATTTTAATGGCTTGGAGGAGTACAAAGCTAGGCTGTTAGTTCTTGCAATTGTCAACTACTTTTAAGGACCTTAGGTTGAATCTAATATGGAAATCGTTTGGCTCTGAGTCCCCACTTTCAAACCTCTTTCTCATAATTTTCTTTGGCTTTGCTTGAGGGCAAGCAAAGGATAAGTTTGGGGGAGTTGATGTTTATAGAATTTTCATGTTTTAATCATGTTTTCTCACCTCTTTTTGATCATTTTAGTTGCATTTAGGTTGTTTAGGATTGCATTTGTGTACGTTGTCCCAATCAGGTTCTGGAGTAGCTGCATTGTGGAATTGGGGGAGTCAAGAAGAGATAAGTCAAGAAAACAAAGAAAACAACTCGGAGTCACTGTAGCGACTGGATGTAGCGTGTGGATTTGGGTCGCTACAAATCAACCGTAGATAGCGACCAGATATAGCGACTTGATCCTCTCGCTACGAAGTTTAAAACATTACAGCGTTTATATGGCGCCTGGATATAGCGACGTGATCGAGTCGCTAAGAAGATGAAGCTCGAGAAGAAGAGTCCATAGCGACTTGTCCTAGCGACTCGATTTCGGTCGCTACAAAATCAAGAACTCGCAGCGACTGGAAATAGCGCCTGGATCAAGTCGCTACGAGCATCCCACTCACTAAACAGCCTGTTTTCCACTATACCAACTCCCAAAAAAGTGTTCTCTCACCCTTTTAAAAGCCTGGATTTCGACCATTATGGAGGAGAAGGTTTTTAGATCTGAAAAACTAAGCTTTGTATTGTAGAACAACATCTAGATTCTTATCTTTGTATGAATCATTGAATCTTCTTTTTATCATCTCATATTTTCTTATGAACATGTCTTCTTTCTTGATTACTTTGAGTTTAACTTGTTCTAGTATGGAGTAGTTTCTTAATTAGATTCTGGGATGGGTTGACCAAGGATGATCTGAAGGAGTTTAGAGTTTGATTAGAGGTTTCTAAGTTATTTCTTCTCCTAGAGTGGATTGAACCATAGTTATAAGTCTTGATTGCTTAGAACTATGATCTTAGGCATCTTTGTACATCAAAAGTGTTCAAAGTGCTAGAACTGATTCTTGGAGAGTCTAGTACTCACTTAGCCAATGAGAGTTGATGCTAGGTTGCTGGACAGACTAGAAGAGACTTGATTGAATGCATATTATCTTGTAGTTTCCAATGAGAGTTGAGTTTACAAACTGCTTGATAGTATAGGACTGATGTCATGAGAGTGAATCAATGTACCATTGTGTTCTTAGTTTAGAAATGATCTAGTAAGGCTCCTAGTTACCCTTTAGTCTCCAAAAGATCATCTAAAGTCTTAAAACCTAATCCCAGGGTCTAATGCTTTTAAATATTGAATCTTAATCTTAATCTTTTGCTATTGCTCTGCTTTTCTATAAATCATTCTGTTTCTGTTTGAATCACCTTGTTTAATATTTGCAACTTATTACAAAATTTGTTACAAAATTTAAGATAGTAAAGATTATTACCTTCACTCCGGTTATAACAATCTTTCCTGACACAAAAATTAGTAGTACAATCTTTGGTTATTTCATTCTATATATCAATCCTGGGAATATTCTACTGACATCAATAACGAAGAGAGATGCGAACCATCAACCGGTTAATTATCTCCATCTTACAACTACAATCTGCTAACTTTTCTTCATATCACTTACACTTGAGAAGGCCTGTGAGAGTATGCAAGACCTTCAACCTGATGGGGATTGACACATCACAAAAGCTACAATGTTCTGAATCTGATATCCTGCAGAATGATATCAGTACAGCATTGGACTTGTTTACGTAGTTTCTTCTGAAACCAACGAATTGCTCTCCTTCGAATAATATTGTATAATAGAGGGTATGTTGGATCAAAACCAGAGATAGGTACTATAAGTACCTTGAACTTTGCAGGAAAACCAAGCTTCTGAACAATCCAAGCGTACTGAAAAAAAAAAAGAACTCTTTAACATAATAGAGAACAAAACAGACTGTATTGAGAGGAGCTTATTTACCTTTCTTGCAGCCAGCTTTGAATGTTCACTCTTTGCTCTGGTACACACCTAAAATTAGAAAACATGAATGCCACGTTATAACGAAAACATGGTAGGTCGATCCATGTGAGAAAAAGAGTGACCAGATATGGTATAAGCCAATATAATATACCATTTTCCGAGAAGCAAAGATCAACAGTGTGGTCTTAGGCTCTCTTATTCTCATGATTACCGCAGCAAAACGCTGGAACATGAAACACAGAAAAGATTAAGCTAAATCCACAGAATACAAACAATAATAGTTTGAACTTCCTGTAGCCATCATGTTCAGAAAAAGATAAAAATCCAAATGTAAACCTAGTGTTAAACGTTCATTCACCTATCTATGCAAGGCTTAGAAAGACTATTATATCTCTCAAGCTTGTTACTTTAATCATCGTTTATCATCAATATAATCATCCATTCCCATATTTCTCTTTGTTTTCTGAAATCCATATGTTTCACGTAACAGAAAGTTCTTGGATCACTTATATATCAGGTCTGATTAAAATGATGGAAAACTAAAACAAAAAGAATACAAACCTTGGGATTATATTCGGCGTTCCGAGCCTGCAAAGCTATGGCTTTAAGATCAAGCTTGCAGTCTAAGTTCACTGTTGAGAAAATGTTTTTGAAACAAAACAAAAACAAAAAGTTGAAATCTTGTCATTCACAAAGCACAAACTCAAGAATCTAAAAAATGGTGAAATACAGACAAGACACACAGAAGAACTTACTGAATAGTTGGAATAATCCTGAGGGATGCTTTAGGTCGAACTCATTGACCGAATAACCTTTGTTTCAGAAGCGTTTCGAGTATAGAGATTTTTCAGAATCATATAACGACAGATTCTCTTGAAAGGTATAAAACTAATCTAAGAGATTATGAGATTAATTCGAAACAGCAACATAACGCGTACAACAAAACTCAACCAAATCCGAGAAATTGAACCCATAAGAACAGAGGGTAAGAAACAAAATCAGACCTTATCGATTCAGTATTTACGGAAACTATCTTCATGGCGGAATAGGCGGCTTGGACAGCATTAACTGTTTTACTTGACGGGGTGAAAATTGTTAGATAGGAGCAGATTACCTCTGAGTCAAGGGAAAATTGTTAAATTGCTAGAACCATCAATGTTGTTGAGAATTCCAAAAAATTTTGACTCATGAGATTGCAAAAGACCGTTCGATGCCATGATACTATCTGCGGTTGTGTATGGAAGAGGTGGAGTTGTGTATGTGGTTGGATGAGTGGTGGATTTTATAGTGTTGAATAAGTGGATGTAGGAATCGGGGAGTATTGGCCATCGAAATCAATTTATTGCAAGGGTGAGTGGGCAATTATGGTGGTAAAGCGTTGAGGGTTGTGAACTGTGACATGAAGCGACTCTCAGTAATGTAAGGTTTAATACGACTGTTTGGTTTTTTCAGTTTCTGTAAGAAAAGGTTTTCGGGGGAGATGATGCGTTACTGAGGAAGACGAAAGTGGAATGAGGTAGGTGAAGAGGAAGAGGAAAGTCGAGTGTGTTATATTTGTTGGATTCTTTATTTCACGTATTTGGGCTAATTTGGGTTTTATTAAATTGTGTATAATTTCCTTGTTTCGTTTGATATGTGAGCTTTTAGTTTTTTTTTTTTTATTCTTTCTTGCGAAAAATATGGTCACGATGGGTTAAAAAATTGTTGTAAATAGAAAATAAACCACGTGACAACAAAATAGAGAAGATGAGGTGGGTGGCCTCAGAGGCCCCAAACAATCTCTTTCATTTAGTATAGATTATACGTTACAAAATGTTGGTATAAGGTCTGATTCAGTACTTAGTAAGAGCACATTGTTTCAAAGTGATTTCAATATGCCAAAATTCATCCACATACTAAGACACATTTTTTTGTCTTGACAAGGCGAAATAATCTATGTAAGGGGATGGATGAATAAAATAGAGAATTTACTAACCAAAATCAATGTTTCTTAAAAGATAGTTCTTTGCTTACAGATTACCATAAAATGTAGATGTGATCTTCCTCTTAGTTTCTTTTATAGCTACATCAATATTTTCTTTGTGGATGTAAAATGGACAAGCAAATTTTGGTTAGTCTAGTCATCAATCAAGTTCAACGGTATAAGTGTCACATATGCAAACCTTTGTTGAACCGAAAACGTAATAGTAGAAACCAAATTATCAAAGCTACATTAGATTTATGTGTTCTCATGTTAGTAACTCCTAGCTTTCCATAAATGATACAACCTATGTCCATGGTCAAAAGATAGAATGCAAACTTTTAAGAAATCAGAAGCTAAAAAGTTAGAGAATTGACCAAAAAATCATTGTTCCTTACATGATAGTTATAATTTGTTTACAGTTCTACCATAAAATGTAGACATAACCCACCCCTTAATATTTGCAGAGTACATCTTTTACAATATTTTTTTTGTAAAAGTGAACATGAACAGATAAATTACGGTTAGTCTAGCCATCAAGCTAAGTTCACAGATATAATAAGTGTCACACATGCAAACTTCTGCTAAATTGAAAGCTTAGTATAACCTGGAGTAAATCATAGCTAGATCAGGTTCATGAGTTCTCATTTTCGTAAATCCTAACTTGCACAAATGATACATCCTCATGTCCATTATAGAAAAAAACATGCAAACTTGAAAAGTTAACATGCTATAATGACATTGATAAATTTGTCAAAAAAGATTTTTAAAAGATCCACTTTTAAAACATATATGGGTTTATAACATTCTTATTGAATGTATATTGTTTACTCATTCATTATTACTTTGTGAAAAATCTTATCAGCTAAATTTAGTGAGACAAAACCATGATAAAAGAGAAAAAGTGTATATGTGCAAAAATCTACCTCAACCTTCTAACTCCAGTTTTTATAAAACGTTTAGTTATCACATTTCAATGTTATTAACCTGTTTACGAAATTTTGTTGTAAGTTGACTGAATGTACTTGTATCTTTCTTCTTCTCAATCTCCTTAGTGTAAGAGAACTATTTTAGCAAAACATATTATTTTTCCTGCTCTTGTATATATATTTTTTTTTTGGTTTGGACGAAAAATACAGCATTATCTTCAAACGTGCTTCTTAAATGATTAGCCAAAGCCTTTTCTAATGTTCTCAAAACTCAAAATGATCCCTTTTTTCTACCTTTTCCGACTAAAAAACTTTACCAACGTCGGAACTTTCTTCTTCTTCTTGATTACAAAGAAACTCGGTGTCCCTCCAGATGAGTATCTTCTTGACTTCCCTCCTTGAACCGGTGTTAATTTCCCGCTCATCCTCACCGGTTTTCCAACCGGTTTAGGAGAAAGATAGCTTTCCTTCCTAGACGCTTCTCTCTCTTCTTCAACTCTAGCCACTCCACTCTCTCTCATCAAAATTTCCATCTTCATCAAAACCGCTTTTGTGCTAGCCTTTAGTGCTTCAACCCACGCCTCTGCTGCTGCAACCTTCTTCTCTGCGGTTTCTTCTGCTTGAGTAGCATGTCTACTCAAATACTCATACTCAAACCTCGATATTGTGATTGTTGAACGATGCTCAGACTCTGTCTCGCGGCTCTCCATTGTGGTTTCTATGAGAGATTCTAGTTTCTCAAGCACTAAAGCCTCTGCTTGCTTTGCTTTCTCGAGCTCATCCAGCTTTGAAATCAGTTCTGTCTCTTTTTCATCTATCTCGAGTCTTGTTTTCTGTGTTTCTGCCTTTGTAACCGTCTTCTCTTCTTGGAGAAGACGCTCCTCTTTCTTAGCAGCTTCTCTGTTCTTCTTTAACTTCTCATGCGAACCAGCTAGATTGTCGGCAAGAGAGCTAACTCTTTCTTTCGAGGATAATGCTACTTCCAGTTTCGATTTTGCCATGATCATCTTTGCATTGAGTCTCTGAATCTTCACATCATTTCTCCTCAAGATTTTGTTGAGACGATCTGTTTCTTCTTTGGCTTTGATGGTTTCGTTTCTCAACGCATCCATTACCGTCATGAGTCTGAAGAGCTCTGCGTTAACAGAAGCAAGCTCCTCTTTTTTAGCTTCAGTCGCTTCTGTTACTTCTTTCATAACCGATAAACTGTACTTCCCTCTCTCAAAAGAACGGTTTGATCTAGACATGCTCTTGTCTCTCCTGTGAACTCTCCTCTCCATGTTCTTGACAAGATTCAGCTGTGTTTGTAACATCTCAACATCCGAAGTCGTCTCAAACAACTCCTTCTCAATATCTTTAGATCTCTCCGCTTCTTCCAACATTTTCTTGATTCTCTTCTCCTTTTCCACCAACACCTCCAAAACCTCTCTTCCTTCTCCTTCTCTCCGCCTCTCGATCTCTTTACATTCTGTTGATGCATCAATCTTCCCCACTTCAACCAAAAAAATTTACTCATTAGCAACTTCAATCTCCTTCTTCAGACTCTCCAACAATCTCATATTCTCTTCCATGTTAAACCCTATTTCCTCAAGTTCCTTCTCTGCTGCAGTCTTATCTCCCAAAACAGAATCTACATTAAGCTTCAGCCTACTCACTTCTTCTTTCACAGCCTCCAAATCTCTCATAACTTTTTCATACTCACCATTCTCCTCAACCTTTGTATCCATCTTTAAAGCTTCCATATTCTTTTTATGAATTTCTTTACTCAGATTCGACCTCTCTATCAGTAATGTGAGCTCTTTCACCAACTCCATTGCTTTGGAAAGTTCCACTTCAGTTCTTGCTTTTGCAGACTCCGAATCTCTTGTACTCTCTTTGTAACCATCAAGTTTCCTTTTTGACTTGTGAAGATCCTCCACAACTGAAGTCGACTGTTTAAAGAAAAAAGAATCATCATCAAAACCTTTCACTCTACATTGCAAGTAAAACAAAGTCTAATTCAAGAGATCTTTAGTTTCACCTTAACAGTTGGTAAATCCAACTCACGAGAGATGTTTTTGATAGAGTTTTGTCTATACATGCTTGTGTCTGTTTTCACTGATCCTGTTTTCTCTTGGGTGTTCTTCACTGAAACGAGAAAAGACTATTAAAAAAAAAAAAAAAAAGACCAATTCAAGTCACACAAAATATAACAAAAGTTAAAGCATCTCATCATCTAAAACGTTACAGACACTTATAAACTCGGAACAGGATAAAGCAAAGAAACTTCTGTGCATAAACTAAAAACCATTTTCGACAAGTAAACAAACTTACCTGTGAGGGAGATTATGGATGAGGAGACAACTTGTGGTGTGAAGTAGAGAGAAGGAAACTATTGGCAGAGATGATGTTCTTGCTTGATTTTTCATCATTCTGATTTTTTTTGGAGAAAATTTATGACTATTTGTTTGTACTGGGACACCAAATTTGAGGACAAGGACTGAACAAGTAGCAGGAAAAACAGTAGCAGCAAAAATATAGTCATGAGAAATAACGACATAAACTTTCTAAGTACAATAATAACTGTTGTTGACATATGTTCAAGTCGTCTGGGTGGTGTAGTCGGTTATCACGCTAGTCTCACACACTAGAGGTCCCCGGTTCGAACCCGGGCTCAGACATATTTAAGTTTTCGTAACTTTTACTTGTAAGCCTAGTAAACAGTAAAGTCACTAATAGTGGGCCCAATTAATTATTGGGTGATTTAGATAAATAAAATTTATAATTTAATAAATAACCATGAACTTTAATTTAATAAATAAATTGTTATAAAAAAAGTATAAAAACTCATTCCTCATACTTCTATAATCTATATCATAAAAATCAAAATGCTTTACTGAAAGAATAATAGTTTAATAATTTGTTGTTATATTAATGATCAAAAATATATCCATATCTTCAATTTTTCTCTACCTTAGTTTGTATATATATCTTCGAACCTTCGATGATATTTAAATGTGTGAGCTTTTTTACATTTTAGAGGCTGTAGCCTGTAGTTATACTTTCTTTTGCTGTGAAGATTTTGCAATGGAAGTATAAGTTAAAGTTTTTATATATTGATTTATTGGTAACGAAAGTTGTAGACTTTAATTTATCAATTGATAAAATTTGAATAATGCATAAAAATTAAAAGATAAAGCGAGAATCAAAAAGAAATTTAAATGTTAAATATAAAAATATGTGTATATTTATTAAACAAAAACAAATCTATAGACAAGTAGTCCAAAAAAGTTAGCAATCTTATCACGAGCACCTTAATATATATGTTTTGAACTAATTATAACATCTTGTGTAATCTTATCCATGGACAATATTTGTTTAAGTTTTTTTCACAATAAAAAAAAACTAGAAAAAAACAATAGAGAGAACAAGAAAAGATTTTCATTTGAGACAATATTTTTATTTATAAGTTTAAGAATAAATAAATACCTGATGACATACTCCTCTCACAAATGGGTTTTTGTGAAAGGTTTATTTTTATTTATAATTTTAAAATTAAATATCACAAACAAGATAAATAATTGAAATATATAGTTAAAATATTTAAAAGAATCGTTTGAATGGTGGAGATGCTTTAATATCAACGACTAGCTCGAGACTTGTGTGAACACTGAGTACTCTTTCGTTTTTTCTGGATCGTGAACTTCACGTTCTTCTGCATGAAGGCCAAATGTAGCACCAAAATGCGTGAGGGTTTCTTTAACGAGATAAGTCGAATCAATATTTGTCCGTTACGATCACATCTAAAAACCTCTCCATCTATATATACCACCTTTTACCATCCTAAAAATCTCAAATCCAAAATCTCAAATATAACTTACGATTAACTAAGGTAGAGAAAAGTCGCTAGTCTTTAGAGATATGAAGCTCACGACATTGTTGTCCATCACATTCGTGATAGGTGTCATCTCGTTTCCAGTTTCGATCAGGGCAACGGCATTTGGAGGTTCTGGAGGAGAAGTGGCACAACAGTGTGTTGCAACGGAGCTCAAGCCATGCTTACCAGCACTGACCTCAGGAGGAGTTCCAACGGGAGATTGTTGCGGGAAACTAAAAGAACAGAAGCCGTGTCTGTGTGGTTACATTAAAAATCCATCTTATAGTTCGTATGTCAGCTCCCCAAACGCTCACAAAGTCTTTACCGCTTGTAATGTTCCTTATCCTAGCTGTTGAAACCAAAGATGTCCCTAAAAATAAGATGATAATAACAAATAATAAATCTAAATGTAACATGCACTGAGTAGTGGGTGATGATGGGTCTGGAGCTAATCACGTCATGCATGTTTAAGCTTAGAAACTATATAGTGCATGGTCGTAATAAAACCCATAAAAACACATACGTTTTTATGGGTTTCTTTCCATTTCGTTCATTTTATTTTCTTGAGTTTCATAGGGAGATAGTCAAATGAAATGCTCTTCCGTAAACGATTGAAAAAGAATATCCAGAAGTGGAAGACAGGTTCCTAGGAACCTTGAAGATAATTCATTTTAGAGTTAGCCTTTGACGAGCCGGACTAGCTTGGATTAACACTGATCCTCAAGGAATGATACTCTCTCAACAGGCTTGTTCTCAGAATCATGTCCCATCTCCCTTGATGGCTGAAGCCTTGGCAATCCGCCAAGCCCTCTACTCTGCTCACCATCGCAACTTCCGTCACATTCAACTCCTATCGGATTCACTAACGCTCGTTAGAGCAATCAAATTCAATATCTGCATCCTGGACCTCTTCGGCGTTCTAGCAGATATCAAACGTCTCTCCCTTAGCTTCTAGTCTTTTTCAATTTCGTTTATCTCTCGAGCTCAGAACACTGAAGCTGATCAACTAGCTAAGTCGTCTTTGTTGTCGACTGTTTCTCTCCCCTTTGTAATGGGCTAAGACTTGGGGCCTTTTTATTAATGAAAGTTTGGTTTGACAAAAAAAAAAAGATTTAGCCTTTGACTTAAAGTAGAATGAGCAAATTCTTGGGTAAAAAAAACAATCTGTAAACGTTCGAGCCAAAGCTCAAATAAATAAGTGGTCTATGCAGAGTGTCCCCAGTGAAATCGAACTTAGGATTGTAGCAGGTTTACGATTTTGGTCTTGGATTAATACTACTGAACCACCGCACAAGGATTCTCATGAAAATCATTTACAAACACAGAAGACAATAATGAAAGTATCAAAGGGAATTTGTTACGCTACTGTTGCCATATATCTAAAGTGGATAAAGAGAAAAGCTCCACCTCCACTTTTTTCACCATTCTATAGTTATGTACAAGACATTATTGAGAATGGTGAAAACCAAAGTGGAAATTGCTTATATTATTTGGAGTTCGACGTCTGCAAAAGCTGGTTTTGCTTTTTTTTTTTTTTTAACACATGACATTATTGTAAATTTTTTTTAAAGATTTTCACATCTGACATCCATATTATTTCACATAATTCATCATTTTTTTCAGATATGTCTAATTTTTATGCTTTTATTAAATCACAAATTAATCATCTAAGAATCAAACGATATGTACAGCGTATTTAATTAAACTATCGCTAGTCTGGGTGGTGTAGTCGGTTATCACGCTAGTCTCACACACTAGAGGTCCCCGGTTCGAACCCGGGCTTAGACATTTTTTAATCATTTCTGTACTTTTTTTTTTATAGACTAAAATCACTTCTTCTACGGCTTTATAAGCTGATTTGATATACTAAGTAACAGCACAATAAGCCAGCCTGTTATATTTTTAAGGGATGTATCACCTGAGATATAAAGATATATTCCAATTTATACATTGATTTGACACGCGTGCGAGCACTACTGGATGAGTTTCTTGGTGTCCGCATGATTGCCAAATGTATGCCTAGGCTCCTAGCCAAATGCAGGAGCGTTTCTTATCCGAGAAATGACCAATCAGAGCTATCTGCTAAGACCATGTAAATCTCACATCTACATATATATATATATATACTCCAAGAAAAAAAAAAGCAAAAGCAAACAAAGGTTTAAACGAAGAAAAAGCCTCTAGGTTTTCACGACATGAAGTTCCCGTCAGTAATGCTCATCACATCCTTGATAATCGCCATGTCGTCTCCTGCTCTGATTAGAGCAACCGCGGCTGGACGGTTCGGACAAGTGGCACAATCATGTGTTCCGACAGAGCTCTTACCATGCTTACCTGTAATAACCTCAGGAGGAGACCCGACTCAAGATTGTTGCGACAAACTGGTTGAACAGGAACCGTGTCTTTGTGGTTATATTAAAAATCCAGCATCTAGTATGTATGTTAATTCTCCAAACGCTCGTAAAATCTTAGATTTTTGTAAGGTTCCTTTTCCTACTTGTTGAAGCCATCAAGACTTGTTTAAGGAATTATTATTAAGAATAACAAATATCTTACAAAAATCTTGGTGCAACCAATAACCATGGATCAATATAATCATGGTTGAAGCTTATGAATTGAAGTGTTTGACTTTTATATATGTTTGCCCAACTCAGCATATAAAATACACAAGTTTCTACTGATTTTGATTTATCTTATATTAGATGAGTATTCACGTAGTGCGGTTCTAGTTTTTATGATGTCCTCGTACAATCTTGTTATCTTATTCATATTTTACAATTTATCAACTAAAATTTTGATAGAGAGTTTCAAAACATAAAAATAATCAATGATGAAAGCTTTTGAAGTTAGCACATATAAACTTCAGATCAACGAAAATTTGAATATCGTTTCATTTCATATAAAATTCAGATATCGTTTCTGGCTTATGTAATATACGTTTAAGTGTTTCATGACATTAATCGAACAACTTTGTATAATGAATATTACGATGTTTTTGACAACAGACTAAGAAATTCCATAACAAATCCAATTCTTAGTTTATTTCCTCCTCTTTTAACAACTAAATTTCCACATAAAATCCAAATAGGCCAAACCCACGAAAGGAAAATTGAAAAGTTTAAGCCACATTTCACGAGGGAAATAATCTGAAATCTGTAAATCTATAACCAGATCAGTTCAAAACTCGAAACTAAACACACACCCACAAGAACAAAAATAATATAAGATTGTCATGTTTTGAATAAAATCATATGGAATGTCTTATTTATATAGATCCCATATATATTTTACCTTTTACCTTTGAATGGAATGGAATGTCTTATTTATATAGATCCCATATATATTTTACCTTTTACCTTGGAATGGAATGGAATGGTCATTCCATCAATTTCACAGAAAAATAAACAAAATTCAAAGAGAATTATCCCAATGCAATTTTGATGAGAAATAAATGGGATGGATTTGTTTCATTATTCATCACTATTCCATCAATTCCATTTACATCCACAACGTTTGAAGGAATTTGTATATGTTTTAATCATATTAAAACAACTCTAACAACAAATCTTAAGACACGGATCATGTGTCAATTGAATCTATATTAGATCTTGAGTATACCTGGAGATTAAGCAGCGGAAGATGATTAGGTATTCGAGATTAGGAACGCCTTAAGTGATGCGCCTCTACAGAAGTCCACACGCACACAAACTGGACGACAGAGATGCTAGTGCCTTCGCGAACGATTCGCCTTGGGTTCTCTCTGCATTTCTGTGACGGCCAGGAACTTCTAATCTTCTCAAAGTCGTGCTCTATATCCTATATATAGGAGACTTAAAGAAACCTAGTTGACCGATGGACCAAACCGACTTGATTTCAATTAAATCAAAAACTGGTTTCTGATCCCGAGTGGTGTCGATCGACACTAACCATTGGTGTCGATCGACACCCTCACAGAAACTTGGTATCGACGTATATCTTATATACATTGATCATGATCATTACTCTAATGATCAAACCCAATTTATATCATCCAGTTTGCTTAGGTGTGTGACCCTATAGGATCATATGACAATGGTAATGAGTTCATAACTCATAAGTTATAAGCGGCTTCTAGCAAAACATTATAACCATCCAATATCATATGATTGTCTTATCTCGACATCACGACTCTACTAGAGTAAATACAAATATGATTTCAGGACATTCCCTTCAGTCTCCCACTTGTACTGGAATCAACTATTCCCATTATCCCTTTGTCTCTATATCTCGATCTGGCATAAGGTAAGAACTCATGTCATCCTTAATCAACCAAACCATGTTTATCGAACTCCGATTTGTATTGATGAAAGACAAACGATTGACATTCAATCCGTTTGAGCGCGGCCACACATTTTCAGTATCAAATCTTCGATAGGCCCAGAGATATATATCTCCCGTTACATAGGAGGGGAAAATTTCATCTTGTTCCATCCCTGTTCCATACACACTTCATAATATGCCCAATCAATGCCTTTATAGCCACCAGTTACGGCTGACGTTTGACAAAGTTAAAGCATACCAATTCATATGTAAGAAAACATGATGAACTCAGTGATGGATTTCGTTCAGGTTTTAATCATATTAAAACAGCCCTAACAACAATCCTAAGTCCACGGATCGTGCCAATTGAATCTATATTGAATATGTATGAAATCTCGAACATACCTGGAGATTAGCAGCGGAATAAGAACAGGTACAACGAGATTATGAGCGCCTCAAGTGCTGCGCCTCTACAGAAGTCCACACGCACACAAACTGGACGACGGGATGCTAGTGCCGGAGCGAACAATTCGCCTTCGGGTTTCCTCTTCGTTTCTGTGTCTTCTGAGTCTTCCAAAGACTTCAGAATGTGTTTTTCGTATTGATTTTGTATATCAAATCGAGCAGCCCATATATCATATATATAGGCGGAGCTGCCGACGGGTGTCGATCGACACCAACCTAATTGGTGTCGATCGACACCATCCAAAAGTCAATACTTCTAGAAGTCGTGACCGAACAAGTGTCGATCGACACCCACCATTGGTGTCGATCGACACCCTCACAGAAAGTCGATATCGACGTATATCTTATATACGTTGATCATAATCATTACTCTAATGATCAAAACCCAATTTATAATATCCAGTTTGCTTAGGTGTGTGACCCTATAGGATCATATGATAATGGTAATGAGTTCATAACTCATAAGTTATAAGCGGCTTCTAGCAAAACATTATAACCATCCAATATCATATGATTGTCTTATCTCGACATCACGACTCTAATAGAATAAATACAAGTCTGATTTCAGGACATTCCCTTCAATCTCCCACTTGTACTGGAATCAAATATTCCCATAATCCCTTTGTCTCTATATCTCGATCTGGCATAAGGCAAGAACTCGTGTCATCCTTAATCAACCAAACCATGTTTATCGAACTCTGATTTATACTGATAAAATACAAACGATTGACATTCAATCCGTTTGAGCGCGGCCACGCATTTCCAGTATCAAATCTTCGATAGGCCCTGAGATATTTATCTCCCGTTATATGGGAGGGACAAATTCCATCTTGTTCCATCCCTGTTCCCTACACACTTCATAATATGCCCAATCAATGCCTTTATAGCCACCAGTTACGGCTGACGTTTGACAAGGTCAAAGCACACCAATTCATATGTAAGAAATCATGATGAACTCAGGTCTAAGGACTATACTCTATAGTCGTAATGAGAAACTCTTATGACACTCATATAACAATCTTGTAGAGTTCTCATTAGCGGGTCATGTCCGATCATGTGTTCTCTAACACATATCTATGTGATTGACTTTAATACTCTTATTAATGACTCCATGAAACTTAGTCATCAGTCACCTCACATACTAGTCTCACGCGGTTATTAATGTCCAATTTTAATAACCTCGACTATGGACGAAAATAATTTATGTCATCTATCACTTATAGAGTTTCATGATCAAATCACGTATTTGATGATCTATAAGAATGCCATAAATTACTTTTGGACAATTATTTAATAACACCATTAAATAATACTGAAACAATTTCATTAAATAAAACATAACCAAATGTATGTTTACATGAACATCAAAACATAAATATGATAACTCCCACTAAAAACAAGATTACTGCTTAAGGAATCTAATGCCTATAGCAGCAGCATGACTCTCATGCTTCGGTCGTGGAAGTGGCTTAGTCAACGGGTCAGCAACGTTCTCGTCTGTCGGAACTCTGCTGATCTTGACGTCGCCTCTCTCAATAATATCACGAATCAGATGATATCTCCTCTCAATGTGTTTGGATTTCTGGTGTGATCTGGGCTCCTTAGCTTGAGCTATGGCTCCATTGTTGTCACAAAACAATGCCACTGGCTCAGAAATGCTAGGAATCACACCAAGCTCAGTAATGAACTTCCTAATCCAAACAGCCTCCTTCGCCGCTTCCGAAGCAGCGATGTATTCAGCCTCGGTCGTTGAGTCCGCCACGGTGCTCTGCTTGGAACTCTTCCAACTAACTGCACCTCCATTCAGACAGAAGACGTAACCAGACTGAGATCGGAAATCGTCTCTATCTGTCTGAAAGCTGGCGTCCGTATAACCACTCACTACAAGCTCATCACATCCTCCATAAACCAAGAACTTATCCTTGGTATTTCTCAAATACTTTAGGATAGTCTTGACGGCAGTCCAGTGACTCTCACCGGGATCTGACTGGTATCGACTCGTCATGCTTAAAGCACAAGCAACATCTGGACGAGTACAAAGCATGGCATACATAATAGATCCTACTGCAGAAGCAAAAGGAATCCTACTCATGCGCTCTCGCTCAGCAGGTGTCGAAGGACACTGCTTCTTGCTGAGAGTAATGCCATGAGACATCGGAAGCAAGCCCTTCTTGGAATCATGCATGTTGAACCTGTGTAGAACCTTATCTATATAAGTGTCCTGGCACAGTCCAATCACCCTCTTTGATCTATCTCTATAGATCCTTATTCCAAGAATATAGGCGGCTTCGCCCATGTCTTTCATCGAGAAACAACTTCCGAGCCAGTCCTTTACTGACTGAAGTAATGGAATATCATCTCCTATGAGAAGTATGTCATCTACATACAGTACGAGAAATGCAACTGCGCTCCCACTAGTCTTCTTGTAAACGCAAGGTTCCTCTTCGTTTCTGATGAAGTTAAACTTTTTAACTGCTTCATCAAAACGTAGGTTCCAACTCCGAGATGCTTGCTTCAATCCATAAATGGATTTATGAAGCTTGCATACTTTCCCAGCAGCATCAGGATTAGTGAAACCCGGAGGTTGTGTCATGTACACATCCTCCTCCAGAATCCCGTTAAGGAAAGCTGTTTTCACATCCATTTGCCAAATCTCATAATCATAATGAGCGGCTGTTGCTAGGAGAATCCGAATAGATTTAAGCATAGCGACTGGGGAATAGGTTTCATCATAGTCAACACCTTGAACTTGTTTGAAACCTTTTGCCACCAACCTAGCTTTGTAAATCTGAACGTTTCCATTCACATCGATCTTCTTCTTGAAGACCCATTTACACTCAATGGCTTTTACACCATCAGGTAAATCACCCAAAGTCCATACTTGGTTTTGTGACATGGAACCGATTTCGGATTCAGCGGCCTTAAACCACTTTTCGGAGTCAGGGCCCATCATTGCTTCTTCGAAAGTCGCAGGTTCGTCACTGTCAATGATCAAGAGATCATGACAATTAGTCACGAGAAATCCATATCTCTCGGGCTCTTGACGAATCCTTTCGGATCTGCGAACTTCTGGCATCACAGGCTCGGGCTCTACAACTCTTTGTAGATCCAGCTCGGGCTCTACAACTCTTTGTAGATCCAGTCGCTGCTCTTCCTCGACAGGTTGAGCAGGCTCCTGTGATTCTCGAACTTCTTCGAGTTGTACTTTACTCCCACTGTTCTTCTTGGAAAGAAATTCTTTCTCAAGAAAAACACAGTTCTTAGCAACAAACACTTTGTTCTCAGAACGGTTGTAAAAGTAGTAAGCCTTGGTTTCCTTAGGATAACCAACGAAGTAGCACTTATCAGATTTGGGTTCAAGCTTATCAGATATCAACCGTTTGACATAAGCTTCACAACCCCAAATTTTAAGAAAAGACAAACTTGGAACTTTTCCAGTCCACATCTCATATGGCGTCTTCTCGACTGATTTTGATGGAACTCTGTTTAGCGTAAACGC
Organism: Isatis tinctoria; assembly: GCA_010577795.1. NCBI lineage: Eukaryota > Viridiplantae > Streptophyta > Magnoliopsida > Brassicales > Brassicaceae > Isatis > Isatis tinctoria. The sequence continues at coordinate 4,187,070 of CM021248.1, read as the reverse complement.
AGACGTTTCTAGAGCGTATCCCCAAAAGGATAATGGAAGATCTACTTGACTCATCATCGATCGAACCATATCTAATAAAGTCCGATTCCTCCTTTCAGATACACCATTCCACTGAGGTGTTCCAGGAGGAGTGAGTTGTGAAACAATTCCACAATTACTCAGATGATCACTGAACTCTTGGCTTAAGTATTCACCTCCACGATCTGATCGAAGAGCTTTAATACTTTTGCCAAGTTGGTTCTGCACTTCATTTTGGAACTCCTTGAACTTTTCAAAGGATTCCGATTTATGTCTCATTAAATAGACATAACCAAATCTACTGAAATCATCAGTAAACGTGATGAAGTACTGAAAGTTTCCTCTAGCACTAACACTCATTGGACCACATACATCGGTATGTATAAGGCCCAATAGGTCACCGGCCCTTTCATTAAATTTGTTGAAAGGGGCCTTTGTCATTTTGCCCATTAAGCAGGATTCACACTTCTCAAATGATTCAAAATCAAATGAGTCTAAAAGCCCATCATTATGAAGCTTTTGAATCCTTTTCTCATTAATGTGGCCCAAACGACAATGCCAGAGAAACGTGGGGTTCGAGTCATTGGTTCTTAACCGTTTAGTACTTATGTTATAGACAGGCAAAGATTGGTTAAGAATATAAAGTCCATTCTCTAATGGAGCGCTACCATAAAACATTTCATTACGATCAAAAGAACAACACTTGTTTTTAATCGAAAAATGAAAGTCTTCTAAATCCAAAACAGAAATAGAAATGATGTTTCTGCTTATAGCAGGTACATAGTAGCAATTATTCAATTCCAAAGATAAGCCTGACGGCAAAGACAAATGATAAGTTCCTACGGCCAATGCAGCAACTCTTGCTCCATTCCCAACGCGTAGGTCCACTTGTCCCTTCTCCAGCGTTCTACTGTTGCTTAGACCCTGCATATTTGTACAAATATGAGCGCCACAGCCGGTATCTAATACCCAAGACTTAGAACCTGAAGTAGTAACATTTACTTCTATAACATAGATACCTGAAGAAGTCGTCTCATACGTCTTCTTCGAGTTCTTTAGATCTCCCAGATACTCTTTGCAATTTCTCTTCCAATGCCCAGACTTGTTGCAGTAATGGCATTTATCAGCATCAGTAGGGCCGCGTTTGGGTTTGGAAGAAGTCTCAGGCTTATCCTGATTCTCAATCGGGAATGCCTTAGCTTTTCCTTTACCCTTAGCATGTTTCTTAAACTTTTTACCCCCTTGTACCATAAGTACATTAGGGGTGCCCTTTTTGATGTTTGGCTCAGCTGTTTTGAGCATGCCATGCAGTTCCGTCAAAGTCTTTGTCATGTTGTTCATGTTATAGTTCATGATAAACTGATCAAAGCTTGACGGCAACGACTGCAGAATGATGTCCGTAGCCAACTCTTGGCTAAGAGGACAATCCAGTTTTGCCAAGTTATCAATATAACCCATCATCTTAATGACATGTGGGCTAACTGGACCATCCTTTGGTAGCTTGCACTCAATGAGAGACTTAACCGTCTGGTATCTCTCAGTTCGTGCTTGCTCCTGAAACATCCCTTTCAGGCTAGTGATCATCTCAACAGGTGACACCACGTTCTCGTATTGCTTCTGCAAGTCCGAGTTCATGGTAGCCAGCATGAGACAACTCACATCGACCTCATCATTAGAATGCTTCTCCCAAGCATTCCTTTCAGCGTGTCCGGCATTGGACTTCGGTTTCTCAGGGAGAACCTTTTCAAGGACATATTCCTTTTTCTCCTGTTTGAGAACAATTCTCAAGTTTCGATACCATTCGAGGAAGTTCGATCCATTAAGCTTGTCCTTCTCAAGGACGGATCGAAGCGAGAATGTGTTTCTGTGAGGGGAAGTAGCCATAGCTGAAAAACAAAATTGAGAGTTTTAGTTTTGATGTTCAAGAAATGAGAAATCTTAACAATTAAGAAACTCACATTATATTCAAAAAACAATTTTCCTCAATTGAATATAATGATCCAAGATCCATATTTCACAAAAATTTGAGTGAGCTTTGGCCCATCGCCCAAACCTTAGCTATTTAGGTAAGCAACACTTTGCTAATTATATCATATATAATTCTTGGTCTTGGATTAATATCTAATATCGAATCCAATCCTATATCTATGAGCCCAAAACTATTTTGATAGCCCATTTAAGCAAACCAATCTCTTAAGTCCGTAGTAACGATTACAACCTGCCTCACTCATGTAATTGCGGACACCCTGCTTTGGCAGACCCATCACACAATGAAACGAGCCTTGACAGTTGACAAGATTGGGAAGATATTAAAAGCTTAATATTTTGTTTGAGGAACTGAACCTTAAATCTAGTTTATATCAATTATATATCCTAGATATTTTAACTTTGTTTTAAACCTTTTAAAATTTTCTTAAGTTAAACAAGTTATGCAAATTCTGAAGTGGTGTCGATCGACACCAGATCAGTGTCGATCGACACAACTTTTGTGTTGACCGACAGATTCTGATCCGGTTCAATCGCGATAAACCATTTAACCGATTAAACCGATCGAATCAATTTGCATATATCCGACCGGTGTCGATCGACACTACATTAGTGTCGGTCGACACCAACCAAATCAGTTTAAAGAACGATAACCGATTTACCGCTTGAACCGATTGCGATTACCTGGTTCAATCCAATTGAACCAATCGCGATGAACCGATTGGAAACACGATCTTCGATCGTGACCTAAAAGTCCACGCGAAAAACCCGATCGGTGTCGATCGACACTCACATGGTGTCGATCGACACCCGTTTCGCACAAACCCAAGAACGAACGATTTATGCAGCAAAAACGATTTTTGAACATAACAAATCTAGCATGCAATCCTATATATCATATATATCACGATTTGAATTCAACTAATTCAATTTCATGCTTCAGATTCAATAAAACAAAGTTTTTATGTGAAAATCGTAGTGGTGTCGATCGACACTGAATTGGTGTCGGTCGACACCGAAGAACCCAGAACGGCGTTCTTTGTCAAAACGATTTTAACAGGTTTTAATTTTAACAAAATTCAACAGATTCAATAGAAGCACACCGCTCTGATACCACTGATGGATTTCGTTCAGGTTTTAATCATATTAAAACAGCCCTAACAACAATCCTAAGTCCACGGATCGTGCCAATTGAATCTATATTGAATATGTATGAAATCTCGAACATACCTGGAGATTAGCAGCGGAATAAGAACAGGTACAACGAGATTATGAGCGCCTCAAGTGCTGCGCCTCTACAGAAGTCCACACGCACACAAACTGGACGACGGGATGCTAGTGCCGGAGCGAACAATTCGCCTTCGGGTTTCCTCTTCGTTTCTGTGTCTTCTGAGTCTTCCAAAGACTTCAGAATGTGTTTTTCGTATTGATTTTGTTATATCAAATCGAGCAGCCCATATATCATATATATAGGCGGAGCTGCCGACGGGTGTCGATCGACACCAACCTAATTGGTGTCGATCGACACCATCCAAAAGTCAATACTTCTAGAAGTCGTGACCGAACAAGTGTCGATCGACACCCACCATTGGTGTCGATCGACACCCTCACAGAAAGTCGATATCGACGTATATCTTATATACGTTGATCATAATCATTACTCTAATGATCAAAACCCAATTTATAATATCCAGTTTGCTTAGGTGTGTGACCCTATAGGATCATATGATAATGGTAATGAGTTCATAACTCATAAGTTATAAGCGGCTTCTAGCAAAACATTATAACCATCCAATATCATATGATTGTCTTATCTCGACATCACGACTCTAATAGAATAAATACAAGTCTGATTTCAGGACATTCCCTTCACTCAGGTCTAAGGACTATATTCTATAGTCGTAATGAGAAACTCTTATGACACTCATATAACAATTTTGTAGAGTTCTCATTAGCGGGTCATGTCTGATCAAGTGTTCTCTAACACATATCTATGTGATTGACTTTAATACTCCTATTAATGACTCCATGAAACTTAGTCATCAGTCACCTCACATACTAGTCTCACGCGGTTATTAATGTCCAACTTTAATAACCTCGACTATGGACACAAATAATTTATGTCATTTATCACTTATAGAGTTTCATGATCAAATCACGTATTTGATGATCTATAAGTATGCCACAAATTACTTTTGGACAATTATTTAATAACACCATTAAATAATACTGAAACAATTTCATTAAATAAAACATAACCAAATGTATGTTTACATGAACATCAAAACATAAATGTGATAACTCCCACTAAAAACAAGATTACTGCTTAAGGAATCTAATGCCTATAACAGCTGCATGACTCTCATGCTTCGGTCGTGGGAGTGGCTTGGTCAAAGGGTCAGCGACGTTCTCGTCTGTCGGAACTCTGCTGATCTTGACATCACCTCTCTCAATGATATCACGAATCAGATGATATCTCCTCTCAATGTGTTTGGATTTCTGGTGTGATCTGGGCTCCTTAACCTGAGCTATGGCTCCATTGTTGTCACAAAACAATGCCACAGACTCAGAAATGCTAGGAATCACACCAAGCTCAATAATGAACTTCCTAATCCAAACAGCCTCCTTTGCCGCTTCAGAATCAGCGATGTATTCAGCCTCGGTCGTGGAGTCCGCCACGGTGCTCTGCTTGGAACTCTTCCAACTAACTGCACCTCCATTTAGACAGAAGACGTAACCAGACTGAGATCGGAAATCGTCTTTATCTGTCTGAAAACTGGCATCCGTATAACCACTCACTACAAGTTCATCACTTCCTCCGTACACTAAGAACTTATCCTTAGTATTTCTCAAATACTTCAGGATTGTCTTGACGGCAGTCCAGTGACTCTCACCGGGATCCGACTGGTATCGACTCGTCATGCTTAACGCACAAGCAACATCTGGACGAGTACAAAGCATGGCATACATAATAGATCCTATCGCAGAAGCAAAAGGAATCCTACTCATACGCTCTCGCTCAGCAGGTGTTGAAGGACACTGCTTCTTGCTCAGAGTAATGCCATGAGACATCGGAAGCAAGCCCTTCTTGGAATCATGCATGTTGAACCTGTGTAGAACCTTATCGATATAAGTGTCCTAGCACAGTCCAATCAGCCTCTTTGATCTATCTCTATAGATCCTTATTCCAAGAATATAGGCAGCTTCGCCCATGTCTTTCATCAAGAAACAACTTCCTAGCCAGTCCTTTACTGACTGAAGTAACGGAATATCATCTCCAATGAGAAGTATGTCGTCTACATACAGTACGAGAAATGCAACTGCGCTCCCAGTAGTCTTCTTGTAAACGCAAGGTTCCTCTTCGTTTCTGATGAAGTTAAACTTTTTAACTGCTTCATCAAAACGAAGGTTCCAACTCCGAGATGCTTGCTTCAATCCATATATGGATTTATGAAGTTTGCATACCTTCCCAGCAGCATTAGGATCAATGAAACCTGAAGGTTGTGTCATGTACACATCCTCTTCCAGAATCCCGTTAAGGAAAGCTATTTTCACATCCATTTGTCAAATCTCATGATCATGATGAGCGGCTGTTGCTAGGAGAATCCGAATAGATTTAAGCATAGCGACTGGGGAATAGGTTTCATCATAGTCAACACCTTGAACTTGTTTGAAACCTTTTGCCACCAACCTAGCTTTGTAAATCTGAACGTTTCCATCCACATTGATCTTCTTCTTGAAGACCCATTTACACTCAATGGCTTTTACACCATCAGGTAAATCACCCAAAGTCCATACTTGGTTTTGTGACATGGAACCCATTTCGGATTCAGCGTCCTTAAGCCACTTTTCGGAGTCAGGGGCCATCATAGCTTCTTCGAAGTTGCAGGTTCGTCACTGTCAATGATCAAGAGATCATGACGATTAGTCACAAGAAATCCATATCTCTCGGGCTCGTGACGAATCCTTTCGGATCTGCGAACTTTAGGCATCACAGGCTCGGGCTCTACAACTCTTTGTAGATCCAGCCGCTGCTCTTCCTCGACAGGTTGAGCAGGCTCCTGTGATTCTCGAATTTCTTCGAGTTGTACTTTACTCCCACTGTTCTTCTTGGAAAGAAATTCTCTCTCAAGAAAAACACAGTTCTTAGCAACAAACACTTTGTTCTCGGAACGATTGTAAAAGTAGTAAGCCTTGGTTTCCTTAGGATAACAAATGAAGTAGCACTTATCAGATTTGGGTGCAAGCTTATCAGATATCAGCCGCTTGACATAAGCTTCACAACCCCAAATTTTAAGAAAAGACAAACTTGGAACTTTCCCAGTCCACATCTCATATGGCGTCTTTTCAACTGATTTTGATGGAACTCTATTCAGCGTAAACGCAGATGTTTTTAGAGCGTATCCCCAGAAGGATAATGGAAGATCTACTTGACTCATCATCGATCGAACCATATCTAATAAAGTCCGATTTCTCCTTTCAGACACACCGTTCCACTGAGGTGTTCCAGGAGGAGTGAGTTGTGAAACAATTCCACAACTACTCAGATGATCACTGAACTCTTGGCTTAATTATTCACCTCCACGATCTGATCGAAAAGCTTTGATACTTTTGCCAAGTTGATTATGTACTTCATTCTGGAACTCCTTGAACTTTTCAAAGGATTCCGATTTATGTCTCATGAAATAGACATAGCCAAATCTACTGAAGTCATCAGTAAACGTGATGAAGTACTGAAAATTTCCTCTAGCACTAACACTCATTGGACCACATACATCGGTATGTATAAGGCCCAATAGGTCACCGGCCCTTTCATTAAATTTGTTGAAAGGGGCCTTTGTCATTTTGCCTAATAAGCAGGATTCACACTTCTCAAATGATTCAAAATCAAATGGGTCTAAAAGCCCATCATTATGAAGCTTCTGAATCCTTTTCTCATTGACGTGGCCCAAACGACAATGCCAGAGAAAAGTGGGGTTCGAGTCATTGGTTCTTAACCGTTTGGTACTTATGTTATAGACAGGCATTGATTGGTTAAGAACATTCTCTAATGGAGCGCTACCATAAAACATTTCATTACGATCAAAAGAACAACACTTGTTTTTAATCGAAAAATGAAAATCTTCGAAATCCAAAACAGAAATAGAAATGATGTTTCTGCTTATAGCCGGTACATAGTAGCAATTATTTAATTCTAAAACCAAGCCTGACGGCAGAGACAAATAATAAGTTCCTACGGCTAATGCAGCAACTCTTGCTCCATTCCCAACGCGCAGGTCCACTTGTCCCTTTTCCAGCGTTCTACTGTTGCTTAGACCCTGCATATTCGTACAAATATGAGCGCCATAGCCGGTATCCAATACCCATGAATTAGAACATGAAGTAGTAACATTTACTTCTATAATATATATACCTGGAGAAGTCGTCTCAAACGTCTTCTTTGAGTTCTTTAGATCTCCCAGATACTCTTTGCAATTTCTCTTCCAATGCCCAGACTTATTGCAGTAATGGCATTTATCAGCATCAGTAGGGCTGCGTTTGGGCTTGGAAGAGGCCTCAGGCTTATCCTGATTCTCAATCTGGACTGCCTTAGCCTTTCCTTTGCCCTTAGCGGGTTTCTTAAACCTTTTACCCCCTTGTACCAAAAGTACATTAGGAGTGCCCTTCTTTATGTTTGGCTCAGCTGTCTTGAGCATGCCATGCAGTTCAGTCAAAGTCTTTGTCATGCTGTTCATGTTATAGTTCATGATAAACTGATCAAAGCTCGACAGCAAGGACTGCAAAATGATGTCCGTAGCCAACTCTTGGCTAAGGGGACAATCCAGTTTTGCCAGGTTATCAATATAACCCATCATCTTGATGACATGTGGGCTAACTGGACCATCTTTTGGTAGCTTAAACTCAATGAGAGATTTAACCGTCTGGTATCTCTCAGTTCATGCTTGCTCCTGAAACATACCTTTCAGGCTAGTGATCATCTCAATTGGCGACGCCATGTTCTCGTATTGCTTCTGCAAGTCCGAGTTCATGGTAGCCAGCATGAGACAACTCACATCGACCACATCATTAGAATGCTTCTCCCAAGCATTCTTCTCAGCGTGTGCGGCATTGTGTTTTGGTTTCTCAAGGAGAGCCTTCTCAAGGACATATTCCTTTTTCTCCTGCTTGAGAACAATTCTCAAGTTCCGATACCATTCGAGGAAATTCGATCCATTTAACTTGTCCTTCTCAAGGACGGATCGAAGTGAGAATGTGTTTGAGTGGGTGGAGGAAGACATAGCTGAAAACACACAAAAAAGGAGTTTTAGTTTCGATGTTCAAGAAATGAGAAATCTTAACAATTAAGAAACTCACATTATATTCAAAACAATTTTTCTCAATTGAATATAATGATCCAAGATCCATATTTCACAAAACTTTAAGTGAGCTCTGGCCCATCGCCCAAACTTTAGCTATTTAGGTAAGCAACCTGATACACGAGTTTTAAACCCTATTTCCTACTGCAAGTGCACAACAAACGAAGTAGTACTTAGGGATAGATCCCACGAAGACCAAGTCCACACTTTGATCTAATGAGATAAATTAAAAGCTAAGAAAATTCAATTAGGGTTTTGGTTTCTTAAATAGCAAGTAATAAAAGCAAAATCGGTTGTAAAAATAATATTAAACAAGCGTTATGTCAATAAATTTCGCAGGAGATTCAGAGCAAAGGATCAAACAACTATTCAGGCAATGATTTAAGCACTAGTCTAGAACTCAAACATAAAGATAATATCAATCCACTCTCGTGGCATCAATAACTTTATCTAACAACCTAAAATCCTAACTCTCGTTGGTGTTAGAAATCACAGACAAGCATTAAGGATAGGTTTGATTTGTTCACAATTCTCCAATACATCTACTCTCGCAGGTAATGAATAAATTGCTCACCCAAGTTTCTTCTAGCAACCTAGCAACTCTCGCTGTCTAAGTTAAACCTAATATCATAAAATCAAGTTATCAATTCGATCCAAGCATTAAGACCAACAAGGGTGAAGACATCGATTTGAATAGCCTATTTGTGTTTAGCCCTAAAGCTCATGAATTCCTTTGAAAAACCTCAACCTAACTAAGAGATCTACTCAGACATAATTAAAGAAGAAGAAAACAAAGAGATTATAGAGTTCATCATGAAAGCTTGAATAGATAATAAAATCTGAAAAGAAACTAATAAGACTTGATCAAAGCGTAAATATTTAAAGCTTAAAGATAACAAAAGATGAAAAGAAACTAATAAGAACTTGATCAAAGCATAAATATTTAAAGCTTAAAAGAGAAGAGAAACAATGTTTAGAAGCAAGAGAAGACTGAGAGAAGAAGATGGTGTGTTTGTAGCTTGATGCTGTGAGTCCATTATATAGGCCAAGGTGTAGGGGAGTAGGTGAGACGGGGAATGACCGTTTTGTAGGAGAACGGTCGTTCTGAATGGTAGATCGCGATGTAGGTGGGTGTAGGTGAGACGGGGAACTGTTGTTCTCTGGAGAGAACGGTCGTTCCCTGGAGAGAACGGTCGTCCTTTTGCTCTTTTGTCGGTAGAGTAGGTGGGTGTAGGTGAGACGGGGAACGACCGTTCTTGGAGAGAACGGTTGTTCTTCAATCTTGTCGGCAGGGTAGGTGGGAGCAAGAACGGTCGTTCTACTCCAAGAATGGTCGTTCTCATCAGTTGGTCCTTTTCTCGTGTTTTTCCACATTAACTCGACTAGAACATGTGCGTAAGCGCCAAACTCCATAAAATCTGTAAAAAGACTCGAAACAATAGAAAAGACTCGAAAAACTAACGAAAGATGTAAATCAAAACTCAAACCGAATACTAAAAATATATCAAAATATGTTAAAAATACATAATATCAACTCCCCCCAACTAAGACCTTTGCTTGTCCCAAAGAAAAACTATAGATCTTACAAAGAGGAGAGGTTTGAAAAACGTGTGAAACTCGTAAAACTTATAGGACCATACTCTAAATCATTCGCAAAGTTCTGATCAAACCGTACTTCATAGTACTTCTCCATAACCGTAGTAAATAAGTGAAGTCTCATGATCAAGCAGAAATTAATATTTAACATTCATTATCAAATGCGTGTACTCTCACAAAGGGAATATCTAACACGTTATGGTCTAGGTATCAAGGTTGGTATTTGGTGGCTCAAGTGTTTCGGTTTCTTTTAGCAGTACAAACGGATGCAAATCATTATGCAAAATCACAGTGAGACACGGACCAATTAGGAGGTACACAACTCTCCTTAACTCTAATCCTTCTACCCTTATTTGACTGAGTCACAAACAAGAACATGATTTCTTTTAACGTTTTATGAAATTTAACGATATTACCTTGACTTTCCCGGTTCCTTCTGTTTTCTTTTTCTGTAATGCAAATAATGCTATTTTAATCCTTTTTTTAATATATATATATATATATATATCGGAGAATGGAACCCGTTAGTCTCTAAGATCTGCATCAAAAGAATTTCAACGATGTAAGCTTATTTCTTGAATGTGAATACAATCTTCTACCCATTAAAAATTCATCCTCTTTTGAAACGAAAATTTTCGATGAATATATTCAAAAAGAGATCACATTTCTAGACACATCCCATGAGTTTAATCAGAAAGAGACCACCTATCTAGACACAGTCTTAAAAAGTTGTGTCGGTCCGTATACTCCATAGTTTTTGCACATGAATGCAATGACAGTAAACGAAAATAAGTGGTTTTCAACATGGAAATGGTAAGGGTGTGGTACTAGACTAAGGATAAGTCTAGCCATTTGGAGTTAACAAAGATTGGCAGAAATGATGCAAAGAAAACTCCAAATGTAAAATCCAATACATGATTATCAACCCCCTAAGTGAGATAAATTAAGTCCATATTAAGTTCTAATAATTCGATTAAGTTCAGATGATTTGAGAAATTCACTAAATGATCAAGTTATGGATTTTTTTGCGTTTCCAAACTATCCTCAAACAATGCTAAGCAGTCGTAAGGCAATGACATCGAACATGTTGCAATTCCAAAAAAGTTAACAAATTCACACAGTGTTTTGACTCGATAATTTTTTTTTTTTTTTGAAAATCTAAACACACCAAAATAAAACATAAGAAATAAACATCCATAAAACACACCGTTAGTACACAAATGAATCCCTCCCCCAGACTTGTTTTTAACCGTCCCGGTTAAAACAAATCTGAAAGAGAAACCCGCAAACTCATAAATAGAATAAAAGTGTTCTAAAATGAAAATGGATATAACAAGGGTGATAGAAATAACCACAAGCTCCGATGGCTACAGAATGACCTTGCTTCGATGGGAACGATCGTTCTTCCTCGTAGCACGACCGTTCTTGTCAGGAACGAGCAATCTCTTCACTCCCAGAAGAGCGGTTTCTCAAATACTTAATAAAGACCTACAAAAAATCTCAAACAAAACAAGAAACATAAACAAAACAAGAACGAAAAATTTCACGATATTTACATGTTACCTGGTGGGTTGCCTCCCACGAAAACGCTTGTTTTACGTCGCTAAGCTTGACATGGAGAGTTGATTATGCTTGAGGAGGCTCGGTCAATGGAGTTTCTTCCCCGTCTCCGAGTTGTGTGTCGGCAAGATATGGTTTCAATCGCTGTCCATTGACCACGAACTCTTCTCCTTTGGTGTTGAACAAGACGACAGCTCCATATGGTCGCACTTCCTTTATGGTGAAGGGCCCAGACCATCTCGATCGCAACTTCCCGGGAAATAGCTTCAGCCGAGAGTTGAAGAGTAGAACCTGGTCGTTGGGGGCGAAGTTACGAGCCAGTATGCGATTGTCATGCTATGCTTTGGTTCGTTCCTTGTAGATTTTGCAGTTCTCATAGGCGAGATGCCTAATCTCCTGAAGCTCGTGTAGCTGAATCATGCATCGTCCTGAACCCGGCTTAATGTCATAGTTGAGCAGCTTGACAGCCCATGCGGCTTTGAATTTGAGCTCAATGGGGAGGTGACAGGCTTTGCCGTAAACAAGGTGGAAAGGAGTGGTCCCGAGAGGCGTTTTGTAGGCGGTCCTGTAAGCCCATAGAGCGTCGTCTAGCTTGGAAGCCCAGTCCTTCCGAGTTGTGCTCACAGTCTTTTGAAGTATGCTCTTTATTTCGCGGTTAGATATCTCAACTTGCCCACTTGTTTGCGGATGGTAAGGCATTGCGACCTTGTGCTTTACACCATTCTTGCGCAATAGATTCTCGAAGATCTTGTTGATGAAGTGAGAGCCTCCATTGCTGATGACAACTCGCGGAACACCAAACCTATGGAAAATGATAGACTTGAACATCTTGATCACCACCCTTGCATAGTTCGTGGGACTCGCCAAAGCCTCAACCCATTTAGACATATAGTTAACAGCCACGAGTATGTACTCATTCCCGAAAAATGATGGGAATGGTCCCATAAAATCAATGCCCCATACGTCAAAGACCTCCACTTCGAGAACGAAGTTCTGTGGCATCTCATTGCACTTGCTGATGTTGCCCTGTCGCTGGCATGAATCGCATCTAGAGATAAAGCGCTGAGCATCTTTAAACATTGTTGGCCACCAATACCCAGCTTGCAGAACCTTGGAGACTGTCTTGAAAGTAGCGAAGTGTCCGCCATAGGAAGAGCCATGACAGTGAAACAGAATCTCCGGTATCTCCTCCTCAGCCACGCAACGTCTGAATACTCCATCTGGGCAATGCTTGTACAGGTACGGCTCATCCCAGAAGTAATGGCGAATATCCTTTAGGAATTTCTTCCTTTTGTTTCCCACAAAATCGTGAGGTTCTAGATCAGCAGCTAGGTAATTCGCAATCTCACCAAACCAAGGAATCTGAGGATGTTGGCTACTTTCGGTTTGGTTGCAGAATTCGGACTGAGCAGGTGCTCGCTGGGTGGGAGCACTTGCTTCCTCGATTTGGAATTCCCCGATCGAGTAAACCTGTTCTTCAGGGAGGCTGTCATTGAGTGGGAGTTCTTCATCAATCCGCATCCTAGATAAATGGTCGGCAGCTCCAATATCTATTCCCTTCTTGTCTTTGATCTCCAGGTCGAATTCTTGAAGTAGGAGAATCCACCTAAGTAGCCGCGGCTTAGCGTCTTTCTTGGTCAGCAGATACTTGAGTGTTGCATGATCAGTATGAACTATAACATTTGATCCAACGAGATAGGACCGAAACTTCTCAAAGGCGAAAACGACGGCCAGAAGCTCCTTTTCTGTCGTAGCATACTTGCATTGAGCATCATCTAATGTGCGACTGGCGTAGTAGATAACGTGGAGCTTCTTGTCTTTCCTTTGGCCGAGAACTGCACTAACAGCATAGTCGCTAGCATCTGTCATAACCTCGAAAGGTAGGCTCCAATCTGGCGGCTGCACAATGGGTGCGCTAACCAATGCTCCTTTGATCGTATGAAAAGCCTCAAGACAGTCGCTATCAAATTCGAACTTTCACCTCCTTGCACAACAGCCTCGTGAGGGGTCTAGCTATCTTTGAAAAATCCTTGATGAACCTGTGATAGAAGCCTGTATGCCCCAGAAAACTGTGGATCCCCTTGACAGAAGTAGGTGGTTGTAGGTTCATCATAACCTCGATCTTAGCTTTATCCACTTCGATGCCATCTTCTGATATGTGATGCCCAAGTACAATCCCATTCCTGACCATGAAGTGACACTTCTCCCAATTTAGAACTAGGTGCTTTTCCTCACATCGCTGAAGTACCCTGCATAGATTAGACAAACAGTGAGAGAAAGTCTACATACACCGAGAAGTCATCCATGAACACCTCCATTATGACTTCGATCAAGTCGGTAAAAATGGACATCATGCATCGCTGGAAAGTTGCCGGAGCATTGCACAATCCGAATGGCATGCGCCGGTAAGCGAATGTGCCATAAGGACATGTGAATGTTTTCTTCTCCTGGTCGTCCGGATGGATGGGGATCTGAAAGAAACCTGAATAACCATCTAAAAAACAGTAGTATGGATGGTTAGCAAGTCTTTCAAGCATCTGATCAATAAAGGGCAAAGGGAAGTGATCCTTGTGAGTTGCAGCATTCAGTTTACGATAATCTATGCACATTCTATGGCCGGTTATGGTCCTAGTCGGTATCAGTTCATTCCTATCATTCTTTATTACAGTGATTCCACCTTTCTTAGGAACTACATGAACTGGACTAACCCAAGTACTATCAGAAATAACATAAATTACACCGGCTTCCAGAAGTTTCATTATCTCCTTCTTAACAACATCTTTCAGATTCGGATTTAACCTCCTCTGATGTTCTATAGAACTCATCGATTCATTTTCTAGATGTATCCTATGCATGCAAAGATCGGGGGAGATGCCAGTGATATCATCAAGTGAATACCCTATAGCCTTTCTATACTTCCTAAGCTCGCATAAAAGTAAAGCTACTTCCACATTATTCAAATCAGCATTCACAATTACCGGGTAAGTAGAGTTCGTTCCAAGGAATGCGTACCTGAGCCCGGCTGGAAGAGTTTTGAGCTCCAGTTTGGGTGCTTTCAATTCGCTCCAAGGGCTGTCTATCGGGTCAAGTGGTTGAGCAGGTGCTCGCGGGATTGGAGCGGGTGCTCCGTCTGTTTCTGCCGAGTTCTCCTCATCTTCTAGGCTCATGTACGCCACCATCTGCTCCATTCTTCGGCTGTAATCTAGCATCTTGGCAAAGCTGTCGGCATCCTTGCTCAGGAAACCATGCTCTCATTCAGCTAGAGTTATAGCGGTTTCAAGAGGATCCGGGCACAGAAGCTCTTCAGCTGCCTCATCATATACATCATCCACGCCTTCCACAGTGAAGGTCTGTCCATCCATCATCGGTTTCTTCAACAATTTATCCATCTCGAATGACATTACCATGTCACCTAGCTGAAGGTCAATCACTCCATACTGTACATCGATTATTGCACCAGCTGTGCATAAGAATGGTCGGCCGAGAATCAGAGGGTCTTTCGGTTCTTCTTCAAGCTCTAGAACCACGAAATCAGTTGGGATGAGTGTGTCTCCAATTCGCACATAAAGATCCTCTAACACACCCACCGAAAGCTTTATTGATCTCTCTGCGAAGACCAATGAGATGCGCGTGGGTTTGAACTTTGTGAACCCTAACCGCTTTGCCACAGACACAGAGTATGGCATAAGGTTGACACTGGAACCGAGATCGCACAGAGAGCATGAGAATGTCATGGGGCCGATCTTGACTGATAAAACGAATCTGCCAGGATCGCCTCTCTTCTTAAGGACCTTGTTCTGCAGAACAGCACTGCACTCTTTGGAGACTACAATCACGTTTTCCTCCTCAGATACTTTTCCGGAGACTAGGGTTTTCATATACCGTTTGAGAGCAGGTATCATCTGAACGGCATCCGTGAGAGGCAGCTCCACGGTTAGGTCTCTGGGCATCTCTCTGCATTTAGCATTCTCTAAGTCCTTGCGAGACTTCTTTGGTGGTACAGGGTATGGGACCTTGGGTTTGTACACCCTTGCTTCCGGATTGCTGACCGAAGTTGTTGGAGTTTCTCGGCTGAGCATGTGCTCAGTTGACGGACCAGGGTGCTCGGTTGGCGAATCTTCTTCAAGAATCTCGAGAGGTGAGGCCGATGTTCCAGCATATGTTGCGCGGTTTCTCGATTTACCTTTTTCATAAACGCTTTAATTTCCTTAGAGCATGTGCTTGCTAGATGGGAGCACGTGCTCGGAAGTCGCTTCTTTTCCTTTTGCCGATACGAAAGTTGTTGCTGAATTCAATGTTTTCCCGCTCCTTAGCTCGATGGCATTGACAAACTCCTTCCTAGGTGCTCAGCTTTTCCAGGTAGAGTCCCTGGTGTTCTTTTTATAGACTCGGCAGTTTGTGCAATCGGAACATCCAGTTGCTTCATATGGGTCCATACAGCCTCATACTTCCCATTAAGATCAACATACATAGTGTCAACTTTGGAGTTGATCTCTGCTGCCGCCTTTTGGTGACTCGCCATCAACTGCTGCATCATGTTCTTCAGCTCGTCTTGGGAGCATGTTACTGAAGATGAAGGCTGCGGATTTGTGAAAGGCTGGGGTTGCGAGTTTGTGAAAGGCTGCTTTGGCTGATTCCCTCCTTGGAAACGGTTCTGATTAGGAACGAATGGCCGGTTCTGGTAGTTGTTGGAGTAGTTCTTCTGAAAACCCATCTGTGGCTGATTTCCTTGCTTATGCTAAACCTGATCCTGCGGATTCTCCACATTGGTGCTCCTATAGGACAGGTTCGGATGAGTGTTGAATCCTTGGTTGTTGAAACCGCGGTTCTGTCCGAAACCTTGTCCCGTCACGTAATTCACCTCCATCTGATCATTCCTGGTTTCTTCCTCATAGACTTGAGCGAGAGGTGCTTCCCATTCTCGTCCACAAAGTGGACTGACTTCTGGTTCTTTTTTAGTAAAAGGTTAACCAAGGCTGCGAGCTCATCAATCTTCTTGGAGTCCACACTGTTGACCTTCTTCCTGTCGTACTCCGGGCTTTTGTTGCTGGAACTTGCGGCTAGGTTCTCGATCAGCTCCAGAGCTCCTTCCTTTGACTTAGTGTATAAGTCACCGTTACCAGCTGCATTCAGGGCGTTTCTGTAGTCCCAATCTACTCCGTCATAAAAGGTGTTGAGCAACTGCTCATCACTAAACCCATGGTGAGGGCACTCGAACTTGTACTCCTTAAACCGCTCCCATGCTTCATTGAAGGATTCGCCGGACTGTTGCTCGAATGATCTTGTTCCTCAAGGCTGCGGTCTTGGATTTCGTGTAGAACTTATCCAAGAAGGCTGCTCGCGCATCAGCCCAAGTCGGTAGAGAGCCTGGTGGTAAAGATTTTAACCACCGTGGTGCTTTTCCCGTAAGAGAGAAGGGGAAAAACTTGCACTTCAAGAAATCTGGAGGCACACCATTGGAGCCGGTTGTGCTACAGATCTCTTCGAAGTTCTCGATGTGATCCATCGGAATCTCGACAGGCAGACCGTGGAACAGGTGTTGCTTCACGAGGGCGATCATTTGATGCTTGATCTCGTAATCTTGCCTCTGGATGGTCGGGGTAACGATCGCAGATCGATCCTGTTAGTATCCGTGAGCCGCATCTTTGTCCCCGAAAGCAGGTTGTGCAACGAGTTGCCTCTCCTGTTGCAAGCGAAGCTGCTCCATGACTGTCTGAAGTTGTTGCAGCTGAGCTGAGATGCCTGCTTGTCCGCCCATCTCTGAGTTGGCGGTGTCAGTCGTTTCTGCTTCTTGAACGGGTGTGTTACGTCTTCTGTTTTCTCGTTCTCTCCTTGCTAGCTCATCGTTTGTCAAGTAAAGAAGGTCCTTGATGTCTTTGCTCCTTGTGCTCCTTGTGGACATGCACCTGAAACACAAAAACAAAGAAGAAAAGAAAACAAGTTCAGTAAAGCTCTTAGTCTAATAATTCATCCGTAAACCAAAGGTGAAAATTTGGTCCCTGGCAACGGCGCCAAAAACTTGATACACGAGTTTTAAACCCTATTTCCTACTGCAAGTGCACAGCAAACGAAGTAGTACTTAGGGTCGATCCCACGAAGACCAAGTCCACACTTTGATCTAATGAGCTAAATTAAAAGCTAAGACAATTCAATTAGGGTTTTGGTTTCGTAAATAGCAAGTAATAAAAGCAAAATCGGTTGTAAAAATAATATTAAACAAGCGTTAGGTCAAGGAATTTCGCAGGAGATTCAGAGCAAATGATCAAACAACTGTTCAGACAATGATTTAAGCACAAGTCTAAAACTCAAACATAAAGAAAATATCAATCCACTCTTGTGGCATCAATAACTTTATCTAACAACCTAAAATCCTAACTCTCGTTGGTGTTAGAAATCGCTGACAAGCATTAAGGATAGGTTTGATTTGTTCACAATTCTCCAATACATCTACTCTCGTAGGTAATGAATAAATTGCTCACCCAAGTTTCTTCTAGCAACCTAGCAACTCTCGCTGTCTAAGTTAAACCTAATATCATAAAATCAAGTGATCAATTCGATCCAAGCATTAAGAACAACAAGGGTGAAGACATCGATTTGAATAGCCTATTTGTGTTTAACCCTAAAGCTCATGAATTCCTTTGAAGAACCTTAACCTAACTAAGAGATCTACTCAGACATAATTAAAGAAGAAGAAAACAAAGAGATTATAGAGTTCATCATGAAAGCTTGAATAGATAATAAAAGCTGAAAAGAAACTAATAAGACTTGATCAAAGCATAAATATTTAAAGATTAAAGATAACGAAAGATGAAAAGAAACTAATAAGAACTTGATCAAAGCATAAATATTTAAAGCTTAAAAGAGAAGAGAAACAATATTTAGAAGCAAGAGAAGACAGAGAAAAGAAGATGGTGTGTTTGTAGCTTGATGTTGTGAGTCCATTATATAGGCCAAGGTGTAGGGGAGTAGGTGAGACGGGGAACGACCGTTCTGTAGGAGAACGGTCGTTCTGAATGGTCGATCGCGAAGTAGGTGGGTGTAGGTGAGACGGGGAATGGTCGTTCTCTGGAGAGAACGGTCGTTCTCTTGCTCTTTTGTCGGTAGAGTAGGTGGGTGTAGGTGAGACGGGGAACGACTGTTCTTGGAGAGAACGGTCGTTCTTCAATCTTGTCGGCAGGGTAGGTGGGAGCAAGAACGGTCATTCTACTCCAAGAACGGTTGTTCTCTTCAGTTGGTCCTTTTCTCGTGTTTTTCCACATTAACTCGACTCGAACATGTCCGTAAGCGCCAAACTCCATCGGAACTCCATAAAATCTGTAAAAAGACTCAAAACAATAGAAAAGACTCGAAAAACTAACGAAAGATGTAAATCAAAACTCAAACCGAATACTAAAAACAAATCAAAATATGTTAAAAATACATAATATCACAACCTTTTGCTGATTATATCATATATAATTCTTGGTCTCGGATTAATATCTTATATCAAATCCAATCCTATATCTCTAGGCCCAAAACTATTTTGATAGCCCAGTTAAGCAGACCAATCTTTTAAGTCACGCAGTAACGATTACAACTTGCCTCACTCGTGTAATTGCGGACACCCTGCATTGGCAGACCTATCACACAATGAAACGAGCCTTGACAGTTGACAAGACTGGGAAGATATCAAAAGCTTAATATTAGGTTTGAGGAACGGAACCTTAATCTAGTTATATCACTTATATATTCTAGATATTTCAACTTGTTTTATACTTATAAATTTTCTTAAGTTAAACAAGCTAAGAACGCGATTCCTGAACTAGTGTTGATCGACACCAGATCAGTGTCGATCGACACAACTGGTTTGTATTGACCGACAGATTCTGATCCAGTTCAATCGCGATAAACAATTTAACCAATTAAACCGGTCGAATCAATCGAAAATAACCGACCGGTGTCGATCGACACTACATTAGTGTCGGTCGACACCAACCGTACCGGGTCAAAAACGATAACCGATTTATCGCTTGAACCGATCGCGATAACCCGGTCCAATCCAATTGAACCAATCGCGATAAACCAAGTGGTGTCGATCGACACTACATTAGTGTCGGTCGACACCAGTGGTTTAAGGAAAACATGATCGAAAATCGTGACCTAAACATTCACGCGAAAACCCGATCGGTGTCGATCGACACTCACTTGGTGTCGATCGACACCCGTTTCGCATGAACCCTAGAATAAACGTTTTAAAGAGAAAAAACGATTTTAAACTCTAGCATGCAATCCTATATATCAGATATATCGATTTGAATTCAGCTAATTCATTAACATGTTCCATATTCAATAAAAACACTAGGCTCTGATACCACTGAAAGAATTTGTATAGGTTTTAATCATATTAAAACAGTCCTAACAACAAATCATAAGCCACGGATCATGTCTCAATTGAATCTATATCAGATCTCGAGTATACCTGGAGATTAAACAGCGGAAGCTGATTAGGTATTCGAGATTATGAGCGCCTCAAGTGCTGCGCCTCTACAGAAGTCCACACGCACACAAACTGGACGACAGGGATGCTAGTGCCTTCGCGAACGATTCGCCTTGGGTTCTCTCTGCATTTCTGTGACGGCCAGGAACTTCTAATCTTCTCAAAGTCGTGCCCTGTATCCTATATATATGAGACTTAAAGAAACCTAGTTGACCGATGGACCAAACCGACTTGATTTCAATTAAATCAAAAACCGGTTTCTGATCCCGAGTGGTGTCTGACACTAACCATTGGTGTCGATCGACACCCTCACAGAAACTTGGTATCGACGTATATCTTATATACATTGATCATGATCATTACTCTAATGATCAAACCCAATTTATATTATCCTGTTTGCTTAGGTTTGTGACCCTATAGGATCATATGACAATGGTAATGAGTTCATAACTCATAAGTTATAAGCGGTTTCTAGCAAAACATTATAACCATCCAATATCATATGATTGTCTTATCTCGACATCACGACTCTACTAGAGTAAATACAAGTATGATTTCAGAACATTTTCTTCAACGTTCTGATCAGAATGCAAAGCTTTTGAATTTACATTCTCATCTATGCAAATTTCGTGGTAGTTTCTCAATTAACAACTCTAAATTAACAACTCTGAATACGGTTATTCAGACTTTTTTGGCAGCGAAGAACTTACCTTACAGAACTTTGAGACTTGCTGATAAAAATGTCCAGATCGATCAGGCTTTACATAATCTCCTAAAAGATAAATCTGATACAAAACCCCCCCAAAAGATCTCGAAAGGTTCTTGTCTCTTAATCCGTGTAAACCAAAATGATGAGAGATTCATGATCATGATCCCGCCAAACTCCAAGTCCTCGACATTAATGTAGTATGAAGAACAACAAAGGGGTAGAGTCAGGAGGATTGGGACTTATCACTATAAGGGTCAAAAGGGGACAATAATTAAGAAGCCTTTCACCTTTATCTTCTAATCTCAATCTCTCCTTCGCCGTTGCTTTAACCGATCATACAAAACGCTTTAAACCATTTTTTACTATTTTATAACGCTAAAAATCAGAAACTCCGAGAAGCTACTTCCACCCTTCGTTTACGGTTGCGGGCGTTTGCGGCTGGAAAAAAAAATTTATCAACCAAAAAAAAATTATCATTAAATTTTAAATTAATATAAAAAACTCTAAATTAATATATCCATAATATTTACCAACTATATCACGATAATATATATTAATATATCATAAATTTATTTGTTTTTAATTATCATTATTGTTTTATTATTTATGTTGATTGAGTTATTTTTAAATTTTTATTATAATCATATAATTTTTTATGTTTCTAATAAATATAAAATTTATTTATTTTATTAATATTTTGTTAATTTGCTTTTGCACTCTGTAAACCACTTAAAAATATCCGCAAACACAACAAAAGCTTTAAATTAATATAAAAAACTCTAAATTAATATATCCATAATATTTACCAACTATATCACGATAATATATATTAATATATCATAAATTTATTTGTTTTTAATTATCATTTATTGTTTTATTATTTATGTTGATTGAGTTATTTTTAAATTTTTATTATAATCATATAATTTTTTATGTTTCTAATAAATATAAAATTTATTTATTTTATTAATATTTTGTTAATTTGCTTTTGCACTCTGTAAACCACTTAAAAATATCCGCAAACACAACAAAAGCTTTAAATTAATATTAAAAAACTCTAAATTAATATTTCATTAATTTATTTATTTTAATTATAATTTGTTGTTTTATTATTTATGTTGATTGAGTTATTTTATATTTTTATTATTATAAATATTTTTATGTTTTTAATAATTATAACATTTTCTTAAAAACAATTTCAATTTTATGATAACAATATTTTCTAGTATTGATAAAATTTGCTTATTTTAATATTTTTTTAGTAAATTTGTTTTTGGTGAACCAGTCAAAAATGATCCGCAAACGCAATAATTTTTAACCGCTATACCAGTCGTATAAACTGCTAGAAAACGCTATTAACCGCAATAATCCGCATCCGCAAACTCACCCAACCGCAGCCGCAACCGCCGCGTTTAAACCAGTCAAACCCTAAAGTTGTATTATATGATACTGGTATTTCTATCTCATATTTGTATCATTTACTTTTAGTGAATGTCACTCTCTTTTTAACATGACCAAACTAGATTCCCCCTGTCCCAAAGGACGAAAGCTTTTTTGAAAAATATTCAATTTTTTAATAATATAATAATATATTTATAAATGCATAAGTTTAAGATACGTTAACAGTTTTAAGTTGTTATAAAAATGGATGATATTTTTAGTTCGTTTTTCTGTTTTGTTTGAAAAATATATTTGTGAAAGTTATAATTTGAGATCTGTTAATAACTTTATTTTGAAATAGATGATAATACTATATAATTTTTATTAAATAAATAGTTATAATATGATTATATAGAATTTTTATCGATTTATATATATATATATATATATATTCATATTTATAATTTTTAAATATTATATATTATACCATTAATTTTTTACAAAATAATCAGTTTAGTTTAAAGAGTTTAATTTTACATTTATAAAAATAAAGTAGGCTAACCCGTCATTAATTTATTCAAATCAAATAATTATAGTTTAGATAATTTGATAAAGAAACCCACAAAACATAATTTTTTATTTTCTTTGTCAATAACTGTATCTAAATCAAAAGTGAAAATTAAAAATAAAAAGTATGAACCATTATAGATTATATGGATACATGAAATAATTGGTGTATAAATTTGTTTAACTATATATGATCTATTATATTGTATATGTAATAATTGATATATATCATAACATTTTTATTTAATTTGTTTTATAGACGAAAACTTAGAATGGCAGAATTTTAGGTTTTTTCATGTTGTCAAAGAGTTGTGTTAAAATTAATTTATAATAGTCATTATGAAATTATTAATAATTAAAAATATTGAAATAGATTAAAAATAAGAATTTGTACAAATACTCGAAAAGCTTTAGCATGTGGAAATTTTTTGAAATTCTTTTAGTAAGAGGCCTACTTATTCCCGTAGTAGAGATGCTGATGTCTTTTGATTTGAAGAAGTTTACGAACAAATACTCGGACTTCAAATGCACAATTTTCTTAAAACCAAACATAAAACAAAACATGCTGTTTCAAAATGTAGTTCATAGTTTTCCCAGAGAGTTTCCAACCATTGTAATTCAATCCATTCTAAACTAAAATAGATAAAAGACATAGAAATGATAAAGATGAAAGATAAATAAATCTCTTCTATAATGTTTTAATGTATAAAACGACATTATTATCATTAATGTATAAAACGATATGTACAGCATATTTAATTAAACTATCGCTAGTCTGGGTGGTGTAGTCGGTTATCACGCTAGTCTCACACACTAGAGGTCCCCGGTTCGAACCCGGGCTCAGACATTTTTCAATCACTTCTTCTACGACTTTATAAGCTGATTTGATATACTCCCGATATATAAGATGTTTTACCTAAATAGAAATCAAAAACATTTAATTTTTTCATAGAAACTTGTAAAACATTTTATAAAATGAAGCAAATTTTTTTTGCTTACACATCTTATAGAATGAAGCAATTTTTTTTTGCTTACACATCTTAAAAAACGGGACAGAGGAAGTATTAAAGAGGGAGTATTAAGTAACGGCACAATAAGCCAGCCTGTTATATTCTTTTGAGGGATGTGTGTACCTGAGGATATAAACTAGATGATGACAATTTCTGGTGTCCTGCATGATGACCAAATGTAAGCCAAATGCACGAGCGTTTCTTATCCGAGAAATGACCAATCAGAGCTATCTCATAAGACCATGTAAATCTCACATCTACACATATATATATACAAGAAGCTTACCATCCTGAAAACCAGAATCTCAAATATACTACAAGAGAAAATCAAAAACAAACAAAGGTTTTAACGAAGAAAAAACACTAGGTTTTCACGACAATGAAGTTCCCGACAGTAATGCTCATCACATTCATGATAATCGCCATGTCGTCTCCTGCTCTGATAAAAGCAACCGCGGCTGGACGTTTCGGACAAGTGGCACAATCATGTATTCTGACAGAGCTCTTGCCATGCGCACCGGCAATGACCGCAGGAGGAGACCCGACTAAAAAATGTTGCGACAAACTGGTTGAACAGGAACCCTGTCTTTGTGGTTATATTAAAAACCCTGCACTTAGTACGTATGTTACTTCTCCAAACGCTCTTAAAGTCTTAGTTTTTTGTAAGGTTCCTGCTCCTACTTGTTGAAGCCATCAAGACTTGTCTAAGAAAAGTTATTATTAAGAATAATAAATATCAAAACAAAATCTTGTGTAACCATTGATCAATCATGTTATGGTTGAAGCATATAAATTGAAGCGTTTTGATGTTTACATTATATTTGTTCCATTCAGCATTTAAAAACACACACGTTTCTGCTGATTTTGACTTGTTTTATATCAGATGAGTATTCGCGTAGCGCGGATCTAGTGCTCATGAGTCATGATGTCCTCATACAATCTTTTTATTTTATTCATATTTTACAGTTTATCAACTAAAATTTCAATAGAGAGTAACAAAACAGAATAAAAATAATCTATGAAAAATGCTTTTGCAGTTAGC
Organism: Isatis tinctoria; assembly: GCA_010577795.1. Taxonomy (NCBI): domain Eukaryota; kingdom Viridiplantae; phylum Streptophyta; class Magnoliopsida; order Brassicales; family Brassicaceae; genus Isatis; species Isatis tinctoria. The sequence goes on along the minus strand of CM021248.1, from coordinate 4,162,370 downwards.
ACATATAAACTTCAAATAAACGAAAGTTTGAATCAGTATAGTTTATCGTCATATAAACTTCAGATTATAAGCATCGTTTCTGGTTTACGTGATATACAACTTTGTGTTATGAATAGTACGAAGTTGGTTGACCCATGTTTAGAACATAGAAGTAGGAAACTGAAACACAATTAAGGGAGACAGAAAGCTGAAAAATAATGGCTATGCAATTGCAAACTTGCTCATCTCATAAAAACAGTGTAACTATGTAATCAGCATCCTCCACTCTTGGAGATAGTCTCATAACTAATTTAGCGTAGATAAGAGTCAGAAGCTATAGGATATATTCCATGATAGCTATGTAGGAGATAGTATACATACCATCCTATAGTATAAGGACATGCATGTGAGTAAGGTAAAGGTCCGGCCCACAACACATGCAGTTTATGGTTTAAGGCCACACCTATATTTTCATTTTTTTTAGGGTCACATAGATTTTTTTTTTCTTTCAAATGATAGATATATATATCATGTATCTAAATGGGCCAGGTTTTTGTTTTTTTTTTTTTATCCAACAATCCAACTTTTTATATATATTTTTTTTTTTTTGTTCAAAAACAAAAATTATGAAGCCACATTTTTTTTATTGGGGTTACCAATTTTATTGGTCCGGCCCTGGTAAGATATGGTTGATTGTCTCTTTAGGGTGTCCACATTTTCTCATTTCTTTCCTCAACTTTGGCTGCCATAATCGCGCTTACATATATAGTGAGACAGACATCTTCAAAACTTAAACCAGTAGAATTTGTCAGTCAAAAAAGCATATTTAAAGAATTCTGAGATCTCCGAATCATAGACTTGAGAAACTTCAAAGATCTTTAATTAACGAACATAAGCAATTCAAAAGCTGAAGAGGAATGACTAAAACAATTTCTTAAAAAACAAAACCTTATGACTTAGAAGTAAACAAAATATCCAGCTCTTATAAATCTATAATTATATGCTTCTAGCAATGTGTTTCTTCTTCTCCATATTAAATTTTATCTATGCACGTATATGAATGTTACATCAATAAATAATTTTCAAGAGTATATAAAAGAAAAAAAATAGTATCGACAATATACAGAATTGTGTTTTTTTTTTTGATAACCATGGTCTTCCCAAAAGCTTTCTAGGCCCAAAGACTAATCCCACGAGACCCTGATTCCTTTTCGCGCTGTGTGAACTTATTTACCAGCAGCCGGGTGGCCAAGTGGACTCGAACCCAGGGCGGAAGCTTCAGCTGAAACCCCATTACCACTAGGCCAAGGACACTTGGTTTACAGAATTGTGTTATATTAAAAAAAGGACGGAATGCATCCAATCATGTTCTTAATCAAACAGAATCTTCACATTAAAGAGTGTGCTCTTCCTAAAGTCATTTTTTTTCCATCATTAGATCGATAGTAAACCTGAGGTCTTTAGCATCTGTTAAGCATCGACAAAATTACATCCTGTGACGTTTGAACAAAAATCCATAAATTCATGCTTCAAAAATTAGGAAAACTGAAATGGATCCACATGAGTAGCATTATTCAAGTTATCATCCCTCATACCCTTGAAACGGAGTAACTTTACATTTTTTTCTCAAAATTGTTAATGGCGAATTTTAGACAGGAAATCGAAAACTTATTCAACAGGAGAAACCAGTCATAATTAAATTACTCAGTAAAACACTACAACCAACACAAACTAAGAAATTCCATAACAAATCCAATTCTTAGTTTCCTCCTCTTTTAACAGCTATGTTACCTCCTCTTTTACACTCCCCATATTTTCCTCCACAGATTCACCTCGTGCATCTTTATAAACTCAAATACAATCACAAAACCTATAACGCTCTGTCTGTCCTTACCATGAGTCACCCATCCCTTTATCAGGTTTGTGGGTCCACCTCTATCCAACAGTCGGTGTGTTATTCAGAAGACTCGAAAATCATGATATACAGACCCTGCAATTATCACATGACTGTTCCCTGCATCTTTTTCTAACTCACAAGATTCACTTCTCGGTAGATCTCTCATCCTTCCACTGCTCTAGCACAAACACGGATAACTCTGGAGTTTTTTTCGGATGTGTGACCGAAAAAGTAAGTGCACTTTGATGAATATGTAGTCAAATCAATATTTTTAACATTTCTCACATATGTTTTTATATATACTAGAATTCAGGATGTTACAAAATATAAATTTCCATATAAAATCCAAATAGGCCAAACCAAGCAAGGTAAATTGAAAATTTTAACCCACAATTTAAGAGGAAATTAATCTGAAACCTGTAAATCTATAATCAGGTTATTTTTAGCAACTAACTGAACAACCAATGAGGTTTTTCTGAACTGGCCTCATTGGTTCAGCTACTGGATTGTCTGACCAGTACGTCCTTAACTGGTCTGGAGTCCAACGGTTTGAACAAAATTTCAGACATCAAATAGCTAAGAGTCGTGTAGTAGAACCTATCATATCTATATTATTAAAGGAGAAAATATTTATGAAAAAAACTTTTATCCATGTGTTATATTATATGTAATGCCACAGAATATTAGTTATTTTATAAAATTTCATTAAGGGTAATTATGGATTATGGAAATTAACATTATCTTTATTAAATATGTATCCAAACAATATAAAATAATGGATCCCACTTTATTTATTAATTAAAAACGAAAATAAAATAAAATCATACATATTAAATTATTAAATCAAATAATAAATATAGGTAAATAATATAACACATCAATTATTTTTATAAATTACAAAATCAAAATAAATAAATATGCTTTTGAAGATACTTCAATTATTAATAAATATAAACATACATGAATAATTCAAATATAATATTAATAAATATAAACTCTTAACTTGGAAAAATAAAATTCTTAAATTAGATTGATATTATTTAACTTGATAAAATGAAAATATTAAAACTAAGTCTATATATATTATATTATTCAATGATATAATATTATATATATATAATTACAGGGTTTTTATAGTTTATATTATTAAAATATTTAAATAACAATAATATGGGTTAAGATATTTAATTAATCTGTTTTGATTTTTATGACATTAAAAATAACTAATAAATTAACGGGTTAGCATGTTTTCTTATAAATGTGAAATTACATTCAAAGATATATATAATTAATGGGTCTGTCAATTTTTTCAAACTATAATATTCATATATTTAAATAAACAAAACTATATATATATATATATATATCGATAGATATATTATATAATCATATCATAAATAAGAAATTAATATAAATTATATATTATTATATTCAATTCAAAATAAAATTAGAAACACTTCTCAAATTATGACTTACACAAATAAATATTTATCCATAATAGAAAATATAAAAACAAAAAATAAACAATAAATATTATCTGCTCTTAGAAAATATTAAAACTATATAAAATAATTACAATTCAAAAAAAAAATATTGTAAACGATTTTTTAAAAAATAATTTTATTAAGTATATTCTGATTTGCCATAATAGAACTTTACAAATATATATATGCGTACAATATATTTGATATCAGAGTTTCTGTAATTATATCAAATTTATTGATTAGATATCAATATTATGAAAATAATTTCACGAGCCACAATTCAAAAAAAAAATATTAGAAACGATTTTGTTGACTAATTACATTTTAATCTATAAGATTATCTCACTTTCAAAATTAGATAAAAAAGTAGCATTAAAGAATATTCCAAAATTTGTGTAAACATGAAGACATAATAACTGATTAACTTATTATTAAATTAAATTATATGTTTATGATACTAAAGAAAACTATATAATTATAATTTATATGTTTCCGGAAAACAAAAGCAATTCTATTACATAAAATTATTCATTTTTTGCTCATTTTCTATTTTACATTGTAAACCTACTCTCTTTCTCTAAATTTCTAATGGGATCCTATTTCTAATCAAACCATTAAAAAACTCACAAAATAATTCACACCACAATTTATGTAATTGTTTACTTTTAGTAATTTTATAAATTATAATTATATCACAAAGGTTTATAAATTCATAAATTTATGTATTTAATTGAAAAAATATTATTCATATACCGGCTCATCATCTCTGGTCCTCGATATTTCATCGATTCAAGCTTGATTGAGCTTTATCGATTGCATTTTCCGATAGTTTTTGTGAAGATGTATTTGCGTGTATCCCGTAGATCTGCCGCTGCGACGAGTTCTGCTCCTGTTCCTGGAGTTTGTTCTCGATTTGTCGTTGTGGTGTGCTCGGCTCCTGTTCCCGGAGTTTCTTTTGCCATCACATCCTCCGACTGTCAAGATCCAGTTGATTCACATCTCTTACACCATCGTGAAGATTATTTTGTTTTGCGTCACTTGACTGATTCCACCCCCTCGACATGTTCTTCTGCGTTTTCTCCTCCTATTGTTATCAATTGAACTTACGGAGCATCAGAAGCTGTCATTTACTAACGGATGGTCGGTATTGTGGCTTGATCTTCCTGTTTTCACGATTAGAACACATATGCTGGTTTCAAGAGAGTGCAACACGACTGCTTTGGTTTTGTCTTCTCATTTATGCAACTTCTCAAGCCTCAGTCTCTTTTCTCAGTCATTGATTGGTTGTTTTGAGTTGTTGTTGGTCTCTGCAGATGGAAGATTCATGTTGGATATTGATGGTTCTTTTGGCTTATTTTCCTCTGAAGATGCTGCAATGGTTCAGCTCTTGCTAAGACTGTTTTCCGCTTTTACTCTCCATATTAGCTGTTATTATACTTGTCTTATGTTGCTGCGCAAGACTGCGTTTCAGTCTCTTGTTCATCAGTTGCTAAAGGAGCAGTTTCTCTCCTCACGTTGGCTGGTTTGTGCTAGATGCACTGTACTCTCGCGCTGTGCTACAAGAAAGGGGGAGTTCTGGTCACAAAGCATCTCTCGTTTGGAAGTCTATGATCGTTTTGGCATTGTCATTGATATTCCTTTCGGTTCATTGCCAAGACCACCAAAAGAACATCATGCTTTTACCTCAAATTCACATTGAGTTTTCAAGACCATAAGTTTCTTCATGTCCAAGATGAAAGTTCAATTCTTCCCTTCCATCTTGAAGGGGAGTATTAAAGATGATAATGTGGTTTACACATTTATATCATTGTTTAGTTAGAACAGCTTGTACCGGATAGTTATCATTGTTATAAACACTTGTATATCGTCACTTTACAATTAACAGAAACATTAATATAATCTTCATATCCTCTCGACTTCGTCTTCTCCATGAAAGCTTGGTTTCTGTTCAACATCAATTCTCAAACACTAATAAAAAGTTTACCATTTCTGGCTTTTTGACCGTTATATCTCCCATCTAAAAAACCCACATTAAATTGAAATATCCATGGATCCGTTCGTTAAGTAGTTGAGAAGAGTAAAAAGAAAAATATAAAAGGGAGTGAAGAAAGACGAAAATTTGAAAACTGGTGATGGAAGATTGGAGAAGGATAAAGAAGTGGAAGAGAAGAAAAGTCATATTATAATGCTCAATTGCTCATCATAGTTATAACGACGTGGTATTTTTTCTGATTAATAGACAAATAAAACAATATCATTGTATCAAACACGTTTCTTTTATCAAATAAACATGTTACAGCCAAATCAATGTTAGCAAATGGCTAACAAACATCATAAAATTAATTACATTCCGTGTTTTAAAAACTAAACTATGAAAATCAAATAATTATTGAACTTGAATATAGTTTAGTATATATGTCGTCAATGTAAAAGCAATTCTATTATTAGTATTTGTTAAGGGTATTTCACAATTAAAAAAAAGAAAGGTGAGAGAAAAAGAAAAATAAATCTCAAATGAAAATTTTAAAATATTTATAAGAATCTTAAAGAGAAATACTCCCAAATAACATATTTTGAAGTTTTTTTTTTTTAACACTGTGGATTCATTGTTTTTTGGGTATGCCACACCCGAGACAAAACCAAATGCACAAAAAAGGTAAAGAAAAACAACATAACCAAAGGAAAGCTGTTAAAGGTAGGGAGAAAAACACAGAAAAACAAGAAGATGATCAGTAGACCATATAGCAGAGTGCAGCACGAACAGACACCATATTATGTTGCATCATATTATATTTTGAAGTTTTTATCACAAAATAACACACAGAGAGAAAAATGACAATAAAAGCTCACTTTAATCATTTTTAAATGTATTACAAAAAATGACAATAATACCACAATTTAATCATTTTTAAATGTATTACACACATATAATTTGAATTCATAAATCATTAATCAGGGTTTATATTTTAGGATTTAGGGTTTAGGATTACAAAATTGAAAAAAATACAATTGAAAAATAAATGTATGATAGTATTTTTCCTCTTCAATAAATGTTATTTTGTCATTTTAACTCCAGTGTGCTATTTTGTCAAAAACATTAAAATTTACTATTTTTATAATTGTCCAATCTTAAATGTAACCTCTTTTTATTTAGTAATTGAATTCATTTTAAAAAAAATCTAGTTATAAAAAAAATTATTTTAAAATATTGAAGAAAGTTTTACCAATAGAACCCAAAATGATGTTGAAGTAGTAATTGGTCAGTATTGACTTATAATATGAGTCAGCCAATGGTTATGACACGTAGAGCATATCTGGCACTGGGAGTTTGAGAAAGGTCTTCCTCTCAGGCCGCCGCCATAATGCTCACGTAAGTACTAACAACTATCAAAGTCAAATGAGATTTTAACTACTTTTAGTAAAGTTATAAGTAATAACTATTTTTTTCTTTTTTCTTTCTGTTGAGAAACTTTATTTTGTCATTTTAACAAATAGCGTATTTCATATGTAAATTTTACAATATGTTAAAAACTAACATGACATAGTTAAAGGAAAAAGGAAAAAGAAGGAACCTGGAAGAAATAAGAATATGTTTAGCAAAAAAAAAGGAAATAAAAATACGATATCGTACAGATTTTTACTCTTTTTAGGAGTATTTTGCAAGAATAAAAATATATATATCGTAAGTAATTTTTTTTTTCTTTTTTCGTGTCGCATTCAAACGATTTTCTTGACATCTTGACCATAACGGATACTTTTAAATTTTGAAGATTATTAAACAATTATGTGAAGGACCACCCTTTTGTCTGCGTATCTGTCAAAATTGATTTTTTAGGAATATATCATTTCTCACGTGGCCAATTCACCGTACCATTTTTACATATAGAAATATACTTTATAACGACCAATTTTAGGAAAGAAGAGACAAAAAAGCTTGATAGTAGATTACTGATTATAAGATTTTGAGACATTTACAAATCCTAAAAAATGTTATTGGATTAATGATTTTATTTTTTTTATCAAAACCATCTATTATTTATTTAGTGGAGGTTATTGGTTTATATATTTTAATAGATTTAAAAATCTAAATAACATTCAGTGTTAGTGATTATATGATTCTAAAATCATGTATTATTTGATTTTATGATTTATAAATCCTAATTTAAATCATGTGTTGTTCGATCATAAAAATTTACTAACGGAGTTTAGGATATTTTTTTGGTAGATTTGAAAGGATTTATTTGTTAATATTAACTAAAATTCATATGTTAGATTTGAAAATCAATAAATTTTACTTTGATTTGTGAATCTTATATAGGTTTCTAGTACATCAATAGAAATACATAAACCAATAACGTCTTTTTAATGATTTCTAAATACATATTAAAATTGGGTGTTATCTAATCATATAGAATTATTTATGGATTTGATTTCATATTGTATTTAAAAGTATTTATATAATATAAGTACAAAGATATAAATCAGAACAAAATCTACGAATTTACAAAATTTGAAATAAAATTTTACTTATTATATTTGGAAATCATTAAATCTTACAAGGATTTACAAATCTTATACAAATTTTCAAATCAACTAAAATGCATAAAAGAAAAATACTCTCTTAGACTTTGGAATTCTAATTTTTTTAGTTTCATTTTTCTAATCTTTTCTCTATTGTTTCCATCAGTTTCTCCTTTCTCAAAAAAAGGAAAAATTATTCTATTCAAAGACGATTATTAATACATTATTAATACTTAAATTCAAGATCGTATATAATATATTAACTCATTGTTCTTAAGTACTATATCAAAATTTTAAAATTATGATTAATACATACCCAAATTTGACCTAAGAAGGATAGTTAAAGATACGACTGTCGGCTAAGATTGTATAAAATAGGTCAAATTATGATTAATATATTGTACGTGCTTTAACACAATAGAAAGAAAAAAAAACTTTAGCAAAAAGGGTGAGGTCATTGAAGGAAAAAAAAATTGTAAGCGTCACCAATTTTATTGATTGGATCTCTGTACAACAAATCTCATGACATGTTTTTTTTTTTTTTTTAAAGCAAATCTCATGACATGTACATTACAAATATTATAAATTATCAAAATGATTTTATGAAAAATTTTTAAAAACATAAAAATATGGCGATTATATCAAAAATATATTAGTATACAAGGAAAGTGTATTCAATTTAGTATTTTAAAAGAGTTAGAAAATTTAATTTTAAGGAATTTTTAGATGAATTAGGTAAGCATAATATTTGTAAGACATTATAAAATTTTATTTAAATTTTTAGCTTTTAATTTTTAATTAATAGAGTCCCTCAAAATATATTAAAATCACAAAAAAAAATCTACTACTTCAAATATTTTAAATAAAAATATATTTTGAAATATATTTTAAAGTCAATACTGTTTTTATCAAAAATATTAGAGAGATACACTAAAATAACACATTTGGATTATTTTGTCAAAAAAATAGCATATCAGGAGAGAATTAACAATACTAGCACATTTTGATCATTTTTAAATGTATTACACTAATGAGTTTGAGTTCATGAATCATTAATGAGTGTTTAGATTTTAGGATTTAGAGTTTAGGGTTACAAAATTGAGAAAAAACGAATGAGAAGTAAATGTATAATAGTCTTTGTTTTCTTCAATAAATATTTCTTTGTCATTTTTACCATAATATGTTATTTTTGTCACAAAAACCTAAAAATTGTGCTATTTTTGAGAATTGGCTAAAATATTATTGTACGAATTTAACTTTATGAATAAACATAAATAAACTACTATAGATTAGTAGTAAATTGTTCCAATTAATGTTGATTATTTATGTGGCACACAAGTGACGAACAGAGTTCCATAATTACGCTGGGGTATTATTAGTGAAGTGGGACACCACGTGAAATTAATTACATAGGGACACCCAAAAAAATTTAGATTTGATCTGAGGAAGTTGTTAACCAGACACGACTTATGTGAAATCTGTTCATTTCCTTTTTAACTCTACATTTTACCTATAAAAAAAAATATTCCCTAACTCAAATATTGATTTTTTTCCTTTTTATAAAAGTTGGGATATATATCCATTCCAAGCTAGCTAAACTAGTCAGCAACTTTTAATACCCTGTTTCCTTCTGTATCCCTTCAACGCTCCAACTAAACAAAAAAAAAACCAAAAAACCAAAAAAAGTAAAAAACAAAAAAAACCGTAAAAACAAATTTTATAAATTATTCAAAAACTTTAAAATAGTAATAAAAAATAATAATAATAATATGATAAAGAAGCCAAAGTCGATTTTCAGCCTTTCTCTTCACTATAAATTCGCGTTTTCGCTTCTCTCTCGTCACAATAAACTCTTTTTACGTTTCTTCTCACGTCACATCGGATCTACACAGAAACTATTTTCTCCTGAATTCCTCAAAACTTTTTTCCTTTCCTGTGTAAATGGAGAATCTCTCTCAAATCCTCCCTCGTGTCCTCGTCGTCTCTAGACGCACCGTTCGTAAAAACAAATTCGTCGATTTCGTTGGTTCTTCTCTAACCTCTCTGCTTTTGCATGGTTCTGACTTTGTGATATTAAAAATCGAACCTTTTGTATGTATATTTTCGTGGGTTCTCTCTGTTTTCCTCTGTAAATGTTTCATTTATCCTCAAAAATCCAATTGGGTGATTTTGTTTTTTCTCAGGTGAATATCATCTGGATTTGATAGTTCGTTATGGATGTGTGCCAGTCATTGTTCCACGAGTCACTGGCGTTCACATGTTGCTTGAGAGCTTCAAGCCAATCCATGGAGTTCTCCTTTGTGAAGGAGAAGATATTGATCCTTCTCTTTACGAATCTGAAATCTCTTCTCTTTCAACGGAAGAGCTTCAAGAGATTAGGGAAACACATGCGAGTGACACAGCTATTGACAAAGAGAAAGATTCCATTGAGTTAGGTCTTGCTAAGCTCTGTCTCGAACAGAACATTCCTTACTTAGGAATCTGTAGAGGATCACAAGTATGTCTCTCATTTTGAAAGTTCATGTCTTTTTACACTATTGGAACATGAAAATGTTTAAACTTGTTTGTTAATGGTGATTGCAGATTTTGAATGTTGCTTGTGGTGGGACTCTTTATCTTGACTTAGAGAAGGAGCTTACGAATAAGTTACCGGAAGAACGTAGAGCGAAACATATTGATTACGATGACTATGATGGGCATAGACATGTTGTGAGGATTGTTGAGAACAGTCCACTTCATTCTTGGTTTAAAGATTCGTTGGACGGTGAAAACATGGAGATATTGGTGAATAGTTATCACCATCAAGGTGTTAAGAGATTGGCGCAGAGGTTTGTGCCAATGGCATTTGCTTCTGATGGATTGATGGAAGGTTTCTACGATCCGGATGCGTATAACCCTGAAGAAGGGAAGTTCATAATGGGTTTGCAGTTTCATCCTGAGAGAATGAGATCACATGATCTTGATGAGTTTGATTATCCTGGTTGTCCTGCTGCATATCAGGTTTGTGTTCTTGAAAGATTAGTTTTTTTTACGTTCTTTACCTCGAGATTTGACGTTCTTTGTGAACTTGATTTTAGGAATTTGCAAAGGCGGTGATTGCGTATCAGAAGAAGCTGAACAGCACAATGTCTGTTCCACAAACATTGGAGCTTGATAAAGAAATGGAGAACAAAAGAAAGATACTTGTTCGAAGCTTCTCACTTGCGAGGTATATGTATACTAAAGGAGCACCTGGAAAGAACCCATCGAAAGTAACAGAGCTTGAAGTTGGAGCTGAGTTTCTCGAGGTAAAGAACGTCAAATCTGTCTGCTTAACTTTACATAAATGCTGTGAGTCCATGTTGCATGAGAGGCAAATTGGTTTTGAAACACTTGTTTTGCCCTTTCGCTGTCTTGAAGGGTTATATAGTAAAAGTAGGGTCTTTAAAATACGGCTGTGTTATTTCAATATTCATTTTCAGTGGGGTTTAGATAATGTCTATGGTTGTTGTGTTGTGATGGTCCGAAAGGACATCTTGAGTAGTGATCCGAACATGTAACTGGTTGTTATTTCGGACACAAACATGCATGTGGTCAGTTATTTAAAAAACGAACCAGCATGGAGGCTGATCATCAGTTCCGTCCTCGCCCACTTGCTTTGGCCCCACCTCAAGAAACTCTTTTTCTTTCTTGACACATGTTTTATCAATGATAGGATTAGTCTCTTGACACCGAGTTAGTCAATGTTTTTTGTGTGTGTGTGGTTTGTTGCAGTCAAACACAGCGCTAAGCGCGGAGCAAGAGACGAGGCTGAAGGAGATGGGAGCGACGGTGAGGAACGGAGGATCATATATGAAAAAGTTGAAAGTAGACGAAGAGAAGCAGAGGATGGCAAGGAACATGATGAACAAGATGAACATTGAGCAACTCTCTGAGCTTATGGCGTTTTATCATTTGATGGGAAATATCTGTGGAGATGTTTTGGAGCAAAGGCTTCGAGGCAATGTCAATGAATGCTTGAAGGATCTGTGAGTGTTGTTCACATGAGAAGGCAGAGGATGCTTTGTGAATTTGCTTTTTCCTTTTTTTTTTTTGGGTCAGAAGATGGATAAAGGTAACATCTGTGTGATCAATTTTAATGGTATCTAACAGTCAGAGGTCACATGATGATTTGCCAACAAATTTGTTTTTAGTAAATTTACTAGTAATGCGAATGCAAATACAACGATGATTTAATTTTTTTGTGAAACTACTACATTTATTATGAACTATGGGATTAAGAATACTATATGAAATCAGACTGACCTGTTCGAATTCGTTTACATGCATTACAAACAAATGCTGCATTTTTTATATAAGCTCGGAATGATCAACAACTAGTGTCAAGAGTTAATTGCTTGCGGATGGAAAAGAAGATGGTTGCAGGATGTCCAATTCGGATTTCTGTTTGGTTTCAGTTTGATTTTTAAGTTTTCACTTTTTTTTGGGGTTAAATTGTTAATAAAAGCTAGCTATCTGATACCATATCTTATTTGGTTCGGTTTGAATATCTTTGGTTTTAAAGTTTACTCGATTTTGAAACAAAAACCATAACTATATTCAGTTTTTGTTTTCTTAAAAATTTGTGAAGTTTAGTCTATATCGTTAAAAATATGATTTATTATACTAATATTATTATTCTAATGTTTAATAATTTTAGTAAAAAAAAATTGTTAACACCACAAAAAAATCTAATTTTAATTAAAATTTATAAAATGAAAAAACAAAATAAACTAACAAATTAATAAATTAAAACTTTCAATGTTATATCAATAAAACTGTTTATATATAAAAATAATTGTTTATATTATATAATTTACATATAACTATAATATTATATATTACTATATTTCTATACTCGTTTTTTTTTCTTGTTTTTTCGGTTTGTTCAGTTTATAACTGAACTATATTTATATACGGTGGTTTCTAAAAGTTAACACCCATACAGTTTATATGGTATTACTAAAACCAAACCATATTTTCTATTTGTGTTTGGTATCAGTCGGTTTGGTTCGGTTTTACCGGATTGAACACTTCTTTCTTCACAAGGATTCAAATCACATACGAAACTAGAATGAAGAATCCATACATAGTAGTATTCGCAAGAACAGAACGAATCACAGACAAGATCTTGAAACAAAAACATGAACGTATCATTATTAGACGTGTAAGATAAAAGATAGATGTGAGGAGATTATATAGTGCTCTTTGAAATACTTCCAATGTATGAAATGCTGAAAAGGAAAATAGATAAAAAAAAACTCAGATATCAATATTAGACAAGAAGTTATATAGCTGCTTTCCACGCGCCCCGAATCGACGACAGCAAAGGTGAAACCTAAAATCTTCAGAGCTTCAATCTCGACGATTCCGCCGTTGCGGATACGCCGGAATCTGTCTCTCTTCCCAACCGTGAAGGAGAGCTTTCTTCAATTAATCCCATTGTTCGTCGTTCCCCTTTCTTTGCCATGAGAGCTTCGGGTAATAAAGCGAAGCTTAACCCAGACCTAGTTGCCGTTAATGGAGTCTCATCCTCTGAGAAAGGCGCTGATTCAATCGACTCTGGAAGGCATTTGCAAAATCGGTGGTCGTCTCAGAAGGCATCGAGGTTCTCCACGGTGGAGATTCCTCCATTCATACCCAAACAGGCTGGTGTCTCCTCATCATCTCTTGTCTCGGACCAAGCAGGAGTTGCCGAAGTGATTGAAGAACAGGTTATTGTAGATGAAAATATTAAGACTGCAAAGGTTCAAACCTTCTCATCTTCATTGGGAGCTTGGAAAAAGCCGATACCGATTCTCTCTACTACTCCACAGCAACAAACAGAGGCGATGTAGCTGCACGAACCCAACAATTCATATTGGCCTCCTCTCTCGGGTGGAAAATCTGTAACCAGGACATGTGCCCATCCTTCCGTTAAAGATGTGCCAAAAGTTTCTGAAAAACTCGATGGTGAGCATGCTTCTCTAAAGGCTCATTAAAAGGAATATCCTTGGGCAGAAAAGATGAATCAATCATTGAGAATCTTCACAGAGTAACCATCCCTGAATACATGGAGGACGGTACCCCAAAGGTACGTATTCCGAGCCATGTCCTACTTGGTGGTTTAGAAAATCAAAAAGAATTTGTGGTTGGCCAGTTCTATAGATGTTTGGCTCCGACGGGAGGACAGATTCAAGCTGTTGTTACTAGAATTTGGGGTAGAAAGTGTAGGATATTCACCCGAAAATTAGACGACTCAACTTACTTATTCCATATCCCTAATGAATCAACCCGAAAATGGGTAATTCAGAGAGCTTTATGGCATGTAGATGACTGCTTGATGTTCGTATCTTCTTGGTTCCCGTCAGATACTATCTCAATACCAGAGATAACTACAGTACCTATTTGGCTGACTCTCCTCAATATTCCTGATCAGCTCTATTCGATATTGGGTATCAAGTGGATTGCTTCAGGCATTGGAGAACCATTGCTGACTGATAAGCAGTGGTTGGACCCAACGCAAATGGGAAGAGCAAAGATACTAGTTGAGGTAAAGCTTGATAAACCCTTTCCTAAGAGAGTGGCTCTACTTGATAAAATGATTCAATCACAATGGTGGATGTGTTGTATTCCTGGCTCCCGTCAACGTGCAGTGGATGTGGTCAATTTGGCCATAAAGCCACTCGTTGCCTGCTTATTAGTGCACAATCTTCACCACCTTTGAGTTCGAGTTATGCTCACAAGAATATCACTTCTTCCGATGAGGCTATTGCAAGAAAAAGTGCAATGTCTGCAGCACTGAAAGTCGATGAAGTTGATGACTCAAATTCTTCGGCAGCAATGGAATCTGGGAAACAATTGTCTAAAGAAACTCTTAAGTCGACAGTGCAGGCTCCCATTTTGGTATCTCCTATTACTAGGGAGACAGTTTCTTCCCCCGATCAAGTAGGTACTAATATCACCTCTACCAATACTCTTTCTCTTCTTATAACAACAGGGATCACTAGCAATAATAAATCAGCTACTAAGGCCATATTGAACGAGGTCTCCACTTTCAAACATGTCACTCCTCCATCTGTGAAAGCAGATGCGGATTTGAGCAGATCATTGTCCAGTTTAGCTTTGTCTACCAATAAGTTTGCTTCTTTGGATTCTTCGGATGATGATGATTCAGATGATGAAAATGATATACCGGCTTTAGACGACGTGTCTGATCCAGTTGAACTATTGACTCAATTCGATACAAGAATTCTCCGGGAAAGGCCAGTAAAACCGTCAGAAAAAGCTAAGGAGCATTGGCAATCTGGAACCGGTGGAAGAGGAAGAAAAGGTGGCCGAGGTTAGTAGTATCTTAGGAAGATACTTGTAACTTAATCGAAGCAGATGTTATGTAATCTCTTAAAATGGCTGAAACAATCCATGTGTAATTGTTTCCTCGATAATAAGTAATGGTTTAAAAAAAAAAAATACTAGACAAATCAATCGCTGACCTGACAAGCTCAAAGTCATTCTCGTTGTGGCGCTAGGCCTCAATTTCTTATAAATATGCAAATCATTCTTAAAAATTAGTATATACTTTTAATTGTTTTTGAGAATATCTTTTTAGTATTCCAAGCATTCATAAAAAATTAATATATTATTTTAACATATTCATTATCATCTTTCTAGCTGCTTAAAATCACTTTATGTATAAAATCATTTTTATATGTAACATTAAAGTATTAGAAATCATTCTTTAAAAGTATGTAAACTTTTCCTA
>CM021248.1:4047941-4146630 GCA_010577795.1 Isatis tinctoria | reverse complement strand
AAAACTAGTATACTTTTCATATTTTAAAGCTATTAAAACCATTTTATGTCTAAACTATTTTAAAATGTTTACTAAAAACATAGTAATTTTTTACTAAATTTTCAAAAGTATATTTTTACATCTCATAATATATATTTAATAATTAGTAAACTATTCCACCATATTTATTAATAATTTCAAATTTTTAAATTGTTTCTAAAATTTTAAAATTATTTCTAAATAAGTTTAGTAAACTACTAGGAATTATTCTTTAAAATGAGTAAACCCTACTTAAAAATGACGAAAACGATTTTTTTTCAAAAAATATTTAAAAGAGAAATTTGAATATTTTGCTTTTCCAGAAAACTAAAATATTCCGACTTTAATGAATATTATTTTTGTGACTTTCAGCTTTGTGTACCTTTTCTTTATATGAACATCATTTAATGTTTTTTTAGAAATTTTTAGTTTCAAACACAATATATCTCAAATTGTCTCTAAATAATAATAAAAATTAAGTTTAAATAACATTTTTCCAATATTTCTGTTTTCTGCTGCTGTTTTAATTAGTTTTTCTTGTACGTCAACAAGATTCCACAGTGAGTCTTTTTTTACTTTTATTTTTATTTTTTCTAATTTCCTTTTAGTTAGGGAACCATAAGACAAGTAGAATAGTCTAAGTCAACTAACAAAAACGTGTGACTAAATTATCCAAGTCTATTGTATATTTGTATCTCTCCTTTTCAATCTTGACTTAGTCCTTCCTTTCCCACTTGCTCTTTTTTTGTCTCCAGTTGATATTCTTTTTTGTCTAATTTTGTTTAATCATATATCAGCTCTGCTCAAAACAAACCAACCCCAGGGAAAGAAACTTTATTCAGATACCAATCAATCATGTTCTCTCCAATACCCTTCGGATTCTCAAAACCAAATT
The DNA here is from genome assembly GCA_010577795.1 of Isatis tinctoria. Classification (NCBI taxonomy): domain Eukaryota; kingdom Viridiplantae; phylum Streptophyta; class Magnoliopsida; order Brassicales; family Brassicaceae; genus Isatis; species Isatis tinctoria. Next base: position 4,145,717 of record CM021248.1, on the reverse strand, counting down.
CTTGTCTGATCTTGCTATTCTTCTTTTCCTACTTTCACCATCTTCCTTGTGCTCTAAGTCAACCAGACCTTGACCCTAAGTTTTGTGATACTCTGTTTCACTGTGGGAATATCACCGCGGGGTTTCCTTTCTGGGGAGCTGCTCGACCAGAACCTTGTGGTCATCCTTCTTTGGGGCTTCACTGTGACCAAAACAGGACTGTTTTTATCATCTCAGGTCAGATGTACAGTGTCCTCCACATACACATAGACAACTCAACTAACACTCTTGGACTCGCGAGGCAAGACTTCTTAGGTAATTCATTCTGCAATGCTACATTCACCGGCACAACGTTGACTCCTGAACTCTTTGAGCTTTCGCCAGAGTACACAAACCTCTCTGTTTACTATCTCTGCGAACCTCATCTTCCCAACCCCGCAAGTTTCACATGTCCACAGACTGGTGCTGCCTGGGTGCGTCAGAGCAATGAAATTCATGAAAACTGTGCTGTGAGTTTCAACATCACTGTTTCCACATGTTATGTCCCAGAGAGGGAAGCTTTCAATTTGACCCGTTTATTCAGTGTTCTCAAAGAAGGATTTGAGGTGAAGCTGAAGATTGATAAGACACCGTGTCAAGAATGTAAATCCACGGGTGGAGTCTGCGCCTACGATAGGGCCACTCCGGTTTGCTGCAAGACAAACTCTTCATCAGAAATCGAATGCAGTCCAATGATTCCATCTGGTATGTTTCTGAACTATCAGCAAGTTTCTTATTGCAATCATATTAGTTCTTTTTCTAGCCAAATTTATGCAGCATTACTCTGACGCAACCAGACTTAAACAGAAAACAAAAGCTTGCTCATAAGTCGATTTGCAGCCTCGTAAGTTCTACTATGAGACATACCGCAACTATAAACCCTATGTTGCGCAATCAGTAAATCCACAAGAATGTACAACATGCTAATCACCAAGAACCACGGCTCATATGAGAAAAATTATATTCCGCAATCTCTTTAACCAAGTCACAAATATATTTTTCGTTTCTTTTCTTTCGATTTTCCTGTGTTAGTTTTAGCATTGTTAAGACATACCTTACTTCCTAGTGAGCACAAGATAGAAGGTAGAAACTTGAGTCGTCTAAAAGTCTTGATCTGTGTCCAGCAACTTGGCATACACGATTTCCATCAAGTCATTTTCAAAGTATGGTGGAAGTCTGTTTCCATGAATCTGTCTTCTTCTTCATTAACATCGTTCAATTTCCATTTTAAATGCTAAAGAGTCTTAGTCTTGTCCCACTCGCCATTCCTCAGAATTGTCTAAAACAGACAGATAAAGTGGAGAGTAATGGAAGGGCCATTTATTGTCAAGTTTTTCTTCTTTCTTTTGAAGCCCTTGTTTAGCCCCATTTTCTACTCTGCCTGACTTTTCCTAGTAAACTTCTTGTACGGGCACTTACTTTTAAGGTCGTCATACAAAAACAAAAACAGAATAAGTTAATAATAATAAAAGCTAATTTAATAGCAAATCCATAAAAATAAAATCTTTTAAAATAATTTAATATCCTGATTGTTTACCAGTCAATTCGATAACTAAGTCATCCTAACCCACCTAATTCCAAGGAAATTTCCGTTTGGAAATAAACAAATATATTAAAAAAGAAACCTTAGTTTTCTTTGCCTTCTTTCAACTCCTAGAAAACGAAGACTTAGACAAAAAACATTTACATATTCTTCATCTGTTGTTCATATCCAAGGCAAGAAAAATATAGAATAAAAAACAGAGGAAATAACCATGATCAATCTCTTCCATTCTCCAAAAAGATCATTGGCTTATACAATCATATGGATGCTCCTTCTGATTCTCGATTGTGTTTTTTCAGTTGATGAGAGTCACCAGCACTGCAGTCCTCTGTTTACCTGCGGAAATCAGATAGATCTGTATTATCCCTTTTGGACACATGACAGAGCAGAGTGCGGTCACCCAGGTTTCAAGGTCAACTGCAGCAACGACGGTTTTGCAGAGTTTACCACCTCCTCAGTAAAGTACAGAATCCTTGAAATGAACTATACGTCTAGTATCATTAGACTCGCCAGAATGGATTATCTCGACGATCTTTGTCCTCATTCCCCTGAAAACGCAACACTCGACCAACAAGTTCTTCCATTTTCTCGAGACACTGAGTTCCTAACATTTTACTACCACTGCCATGGTCCAAGATTGGATTTTCCTTTCAATGGCCACATTAGACGGCTTGAATGTGAGGATGATACAGGTGGACAAAGTTTCTCTGTCTCGTCCCTTTTTCATATAGATGTGTTAAGGGAATCGTGTAGAAGAACCGTCAACATTCCAGTCTCTCGATCTGCCTTGGTGAAAGAAGAGCGAAATCAGACTGCGGAGGCTGTTAAGAAGGCTCTTCGTGAGGGGTTTGAGCTTAATTTCAACAGAGATTGCTCGCGATGCCGAGGATCAGACGGTGCTTGTGGATATAGTCAGAGGTTGGGAGGATTCGTCTGCTACTGTATAGACGGGCCTCAGAAGCATACTTGTGGACATAATGGTAACGATTTGTTTCCACCGTTTCCCTGAATACTTTGAGAAATTTAAGTAGTCTGAATCTTATTGTGGTCTGAAACTAATTTACTAATCTTCTTCCACAAAAACCAGATCCTCTCCCTTCCTCAACCTCAACCACTTCATACTCCCCCACCCCCACCTACCGACCTGACCTTTTAACTGGATCTAGTTTAACCATTCAGAGAAACTCACTTGACTTCAAAATTTTCTTCAATCACGATTTTATGTTCTGACTTGGGTTTAAACTGACATTCTTCTCCTGGTATTTGTTCATGCAGGTCTCTCCAAAAAAGCAAAAATAGGTAGGTTTCTACCCTTTTCCTTCCAGAGAAACTGATTTCAGTAAAACATACCTAAGAAACAGCAAATCTTACGAAGCCCCTGTCTTTTCATTTGTCTCCAGGCATCGGATTTGCTTGTGGGTTCTTGGGTGCCACTCTTTTAGTAGGAGGTTTGTTCCTTTTCATCATCCGGAGAAGGAAGAAACTGGGAGCTCAATACACAAGCAAAGGCCTTTCAACTTCGCCGTATTCAAGCAATAATACAATGTCAACCACTCCAACTTCCACAACAATCTCGGGAAGCAACCATTCTCTCACGCAATCAATCTCCAACCTCGAAAACGGAAGCGTCTACTTCGGAGTCCAAGTCTTCAGCTACGAAGAACTCGAGGAAGCCACTGACAATTTCTCTAGAGAGCTTGGAGATGGAGGCTTCGGTACTGTCTACTACGGTAAGAACCTAAACTCGATTATATACCAAACAAACCTCCAAACTTGGCTTTTCTAAAAAGCTTATGCAAAATTTTTGAAGGTATACTAAAGGACGGACGAGCCGTGGCAGTGAAACGACTCTTCGAGAGATCACTGAAACGCGTGGAGCAATTCAAGAACGAGATCGATATCTTGAAGTCTTTGAAACACCCGAACCTAGTGATCCTATACGGATGCACAACAAGACATAGCAGAGAGTTACTCTTAGTGTACGAATACATCTCCAATGGCACACTCGCTGAACATCTCCATGGAGACCAAGCACAATCACGACCTATTTGCTGGCCTGCTCGACTCAGCATCGCTATCCAAACAGCTGAAGCATTGTCCTTTCTCCATGCTAAAGGTAAAAGATACAAGTTTGAAACAAACACAAACAATGAGATTCTTGAAAAAGAAAACTGAAATGATGAAACTTTCTGATTTTAGGAATCATACACAGAGATGTTAAGACTACGAACATTCTTCTAGATAGCAATAACCAAGTGAAAGTAGCTGACTTCGGACTCTCACGGTTGTTTCCGACGGATCGAACTCATATCTCCACGGCGCCGCAAGGAACTCCGGGATATGTTGATCCTGAGTATTACCAATGTTACCGTCTCAACGAGAAGAGCGACGTGTACAGCTTCGGAGTCGTACTCTCGGAGCTAATCTCATCCAAAGAAGCAGTCGACATCACTCGACACCGCCACGACATCAACCTCGCGAACATGGCAATCTCCAAAATCCAAAACGACGCCGTCCACGAGCTCGCGGATCTGACTCTCGGGTTCGCGAGGGATCCTTCCGTGAAGAAGACGATGATCTCGGTCGCCGAATTGGCTTTCCGGTGTTTGCAGCAGGACAGAGAAGTCAGGCCGTCGATGGACGAGATCGTCGAGGTTTTGAGAGGGATTCAGAAGGAAGGGATGAGAGATTTCCCGGAGGAGGTGGAGATTGATGTGAGCGGAGGTGATGACGTTGTGTTGCTGAAGCACGGTGTACCTCCGCCGTTATCGCCGGTGACTGAGAAAGAGACGAGTAGTTCAACTAATACGACGGCGAGTTCGTTTTGAGAGAGTGTTATTAGGAGAAAGACTCTGGATCTAAAAGAGGGTTCGGTGTCAGTATATATAAACTGTGAATTTCATCACCTCTTTGACTTTTTACTTTTCCTGACTTTTTGACTCTTTTGTTCTTTCTTGTTTCTATTTTCTTTTGTGGTATCTGCATGATAAAATGGACCGTTACTATTACGATAATTACTATGTCGCAAATCTGGCTTAGTAACAATCACTTGCTCAATCACATGTAGAAGAAGATGACTCATGATCATGTTCACATGGAGCAGCTTCCTCTCGAACTTAATCTTCATATTGATTTCTTTTGTCGAATTTGAAGAGGAGTGCATCTTTTAATTGTTCGCATGTCCTAGTTATCGTGGTCATAACGCTTATAAAACTCACAATAGTGTTTTGAAATTCCATGTTACGGCATCACGTTAAGTATTGCGATTGAGATGAGAGCCGTGCCAAAATTTATGGATGTCATAAGTGATTCTATAAAAAGTTTATAAAATATGTTGATAGAATTTTCTTTATTATTTTATTAAGTTTTTTAATATATTATCTGATTGTATCTCAAATTTTCATTTACTTTTTTTTAGATTTTGAGCTACGAACATGTAATTTTGCAGGATTTACGTACATATAAGAAAATAATTTTTAAATTTGTACAATAAAAATGGTATCAAATTGTAATTAAGAAGTTGAAGTAATTTCTCAAACATGTTATCTTATAAACTTAAACATAAGCAACAGTGTTGTGATAAAAAGTAAAATAAAAAACAAAAACAAAAAATAAGCAAAAAATAGAAAAAAATAAGCAAAAAATAAAATAAAATAATCAGCAACATTCAAAACAAAAACTAAGAGAAAGAAAATTATACATAGGCGAAAGTTTCTAAACCTTTCATATAGGCACAGCTCTATATTCTCATAAAATGCTCATTGTCTGAAAAGTATTCCTTTTATCTATAAACATGCATAATTTTTTTAACTTTGTTTTTCATGTGTTATTACAAAACTAGCTATTTCTTATTTTGCAGTTATGCACCCTCAACTATATGAATACAAAAAGATATATGTATTCAAACATGATAGATTTACATTATCTCATTCAAAGCGCTACAATGATCAATTTTTTTTGTTACTGCAGAACAGTACCTCTAGATCCATTCCTCTTCAACACTAATTAATCTTTAATTAAATATACAGCCTCCATAATATGAATAAAAAAACATACATATACATACACACATATATATATATATATTCAAACATGATAAATTTACATTATCTCATGAAGAGTGTTACAATGATCATTTTTTTTTTTTGCAAGACAATACCTTCAAGTTCACTCCTCTTAAACCCTAAATAATCTTTAATTCAATATGCACCCTCAACTAAATGGAATATATATATATATATTCAAACATGATAGGTTTAAAGAAATAGAAATAGAAATAGATACATAACCCATAGAAGGTTCAAAATGTTGTTTTTAGTTTTTAATCCTTCAAATTTGAGGAGCATGCTGTCACGACCTTTAAAAAAGGCCCATGTTGCTAATTGCGTTCTCTACATGTTTGTCAGATCATACATTTACATGTGCTAAAGACCCTTTTTCAGATATTGGATGACATTCCAGCTCAGTATGGTCATGGAAAAAGACATAGGGAAGTTGGATTTGATAGCGTCTCCACCATCGTAATAAACTCCAGCCAAATGTGTGTAGGGATAGCTCCCATCTTGGAGACAAGAATCACTTCTCCACGAAACATTGTTTTCGTGAGGCAAGTACCCAGCTGCAACAACATAACAGAGCACATTTGATTTTTGATCTGAAGTTACTAATAAAATAAAAAAAACTTTTTCTTTTTCACTTACATCGCTAGCTGTTGAAAAATATGAGAGCTGCAAGCAGCACAGTGCTGTAAGTTTCATCATGCGGTTGTTGGTCGTGGTGGCGATGAGTAACCGTTTTGATCGTCATCGCAAAGCTAGCCGTCAGTACAACTACCGCCAGAACTGTAAGAATACATTTCTTCTTCTTCTTATTGACGGATGTATTCCTACTGAGATCTGTACGAGGTTTATTGGGAGATCGATGAGATCGACCTAAACCGAATGAAGACCGAGAACCGAAGATCGGAGATTTAACGGTCGAGATGAATAGAAGTATATAGAAGATTCAAGAAGGATCTAGAAGATATAAAGATATGTCAATATCTTAGATTTGGAAGATTGGCATTTATCTCCAAGATATTATTTCTATATTATTTAGGAAATTAAGGGTTTATAATTCCCTACAAAAATAATATAATATTATTATTATAAATAATATAGAAATAATATCTCGGAGATAAATGCCAACCAAAAAGAGGAGATTCTGTTTTAAAACCAGAAAATCAACAAAGTGGTGTGGTATGTAAAAAACGTAATCACAAGCAACAACAAGGAGAAGCAAGAAACATAGCAAGGCTTCTTAGAATCTTAGCAAGAAAAAAAGAAAGAAAACAAGGCGGGTGATCAAAAGAAGACACCAAACAAAGAAAGAGGATGTTTACCTTATAGAACGTATCAGTATCATCACTGCTGTCGAAGGCTTTGAGAAAGTAGTTAGGAAAACAATTTTTAAACTTGTACAATAAAAATTATCAAATTGCAATTAAAAAGTTGAAGTAATCTCTCAAACTATTTATCTTGTAAATTTAAATATAAACAACAACGTTGTGATAAAAAATAAAAAAATAAGTAAAAAATAAGCAAAAAATAAGCAACATTCAGAACAAAAACAAAGAGAAAAAAAGTTAGACGTAGGCGAAAATTTTTAAAACTTTCATATAAGCACAGCTATGATTGAGATTACGATAATATTTGTTCTATATGGTTTTTATAGTTGTGGCGGCGCCTTGTTTACATAATACACTGTATTATTGTAGAGTACACACACCACATTTGCACCGGAGTGGCATGATCTTATTCAATACGTTTTTGATCTTATTCAATAAACCAGCTTGATGCCATCGCCTTCGTCTGTTTACCATAACTGAATCTATTGAATCATCATGCGATTGGATTTCCATTTATATATATTCATCCCAAATGAGACCAAAATGATGTATGACAGTATGAGCATCGTCCCCTTACCTCCATCTTGTGAAAATATTTTGCCACATCCGATACTTCAAAAGTTTCCGCCACATCTAAGATCCAGCATTTGTTTTCTCAGGTAGTGACCAGAAAGTCTTCTGCCTTATCAGATAAGTTTGAATCCAATTTACCCACAAGGACGGTTGAACTAAGACTATACGCCATATATATTAACCGAAGAAAGCATACTACTGTCCGGATGAGGTAGTCCAACTGGTTTGAGGGGCAAAGGTGATGGGTTTGGGAGGGCCCCCACCCGAGTTCGAGTGCCATTGGAAACAACTTTGCCTCTTCTGGACACCACACGGGTATGGACCCTTGCTTACGGCCCATTTGCAAACCCGGCGCGAGCCTACCCGTGGGTCACGTGCCCCTTTGGAGATTAGTCTAAGCTAAGCTCAGGATACCCCCAAGGTTAATCAAAAAAAAGAAAGCATACTACTTCACTTTTGACGTAAAAATATACAATTGATATATCTATGGCGAAACTGATCTTCCATAGAAATTTGTGTAAATATTGTCATGAGGGGATAAATACATAAATATAGAAAAATGTTTTCCTTCATAAAATTGTATTGTTGAAAATATGTATATCATGATATAGGTTGTAAATGTTTCAAAAAAAAGAAAGAATAATTAGGTTGTAAATGTTTCAAAATAAAAAAAAAAAGTTAATAATAAATTATAGGATGTTTCATTATTATAATACTACTTATATAAGTTAAAAATATAAATTTCAGAAAAAATGGGTAGAAATATATACCGTTAGTAACTTTTATCTTGAATTCTTATATTTAAATATTATAATATTTGATCTAAATTTTACCTTTTTATAAGCAACAAGTTTATATATTAAGTCGGAAATATAAAATAAGTTGGTATACTAGTCTTATTATATAAAGTATGGTTTTCAAAAGTTAGCAATTAACAAGATGGTAACATGTGGCATTTTATTGTTTGAAGATTTTGACATATGTCAAAAGAATTAATATTATATTTCAGAAAAAAATTTTGAGGCAAAAAAGAAATTATAGAAAAAGGAATTTCAATTCTGAAACAAAAAGGAAAACATAGAAAAACTATTTATTGTGCGGTTAATTTAAAAGAAAACTAAAGGAAATAGACATAATGAAATCTATAAATTAAAAAGGAAATTATACAAAAATATTCATTTTTTGGTTAATTTTAAAAATAACTAAAAAAATAGACTTATTAATATTTTATTAAAAAAGAAAAGGATTTTCAGCCTTTGAACAAAAAGGAAATATAATCAATAAAAAGAAAAATTAAGAAAAAATATTACTACTTTTTAAAAAGTTTGCAAATATTATGATGTTTATATACAGAACTTAGTTTTTTTTTCATAAAAAACTTAGCTTTTTAAGAACTTAGCTTTTTCAACAAAAAAAGAAATATAATAAAAAAAAAGGAAAAATTAAGAAGAAGATTATTATTTTTGAAAAAATCTTGCAATTATTTATTATATCTATATAAAGAACTTAGCTTTTTCATAATTTACAAAATCATAAAATATGTTGAATGAGTCAATCAAATTTTGACATGTAATAATTTTATTTTTTCTAATGAAATAAAAGAGAGAGAAAAATATGTTTTATAAATTATAAAAATTATAATCAGTTTTTTTAATAAACTGTGGATGAATTTCAAGGAATTCCGGTTTAATATAATTATTACTTTTTAAATAATTAATAGTTAGTTTTTTCTTAAATAAAAAGAATCAGAAAAGGAAAAATGAATAATGTAATAAATTGAGTTTTACTAATACATAAAAAAAATTATTAAAATTTACTGATTATCATGATCATGATATATGTTAAGTGAGTCAATCGGATTTTAATGTATAAATTCTGTTTTTGTAATTGAATAAAATAAAAATACAATAAGTTTTCGTAGACAAACGAAATAATATTTGATTTTTTATAATTTGTTATTAAATAAAGTTTAGTTTCTCAAAACTAGTAATCAACATAAGCGCCACACATATTGAAATTAGTCAATAAGATTTTGACACCTATAATTTATTTCCTAATTAATTTTAAGTAAAAAAGATAATGATTATTTATATTAGACAAAAAAATAGAAAAGACAAAAAATACTTTAGTTTTCTAAATTCATAAAAGAAAAAGAAAAATCAAATATCTTATCTTATTAAATAAAATTTGATGTCCAAAAGCATTAATTAATATAATCGTAATATGTGTCAAATCTATCTATGAAATTTTGGTACTTGTAAAAAATCATTTTAAGATGAAAATATATAATACTTATTTAATAAAAATATTATTGTGTATGATTTTTAATGAACAAATTTAAGTTTTAACATAAAACTGTTTCCATTTTTAAGGTTTACAAATTTGAAAATTGTCTATATTTAATTCATTAAAATATATTTTAAGTAATATAATATTTTTCATCAAGAAATAATATAAAATTTAAAATATATTTTTAGAATCTTTTTGTTTATTTAGAAAAAAAAAACTGTTTCTACTCGAATTTCTCAACTGCGAGTTATAAAATATAGTTTATGAATAATTTAACGTAAATTTTAATCTAAAATCTAAAATAAATATATTATGCGGGTTATCAATTTCAGATTTTAATTTTTTTTCACCCACATATCACACGGGTCCTAATCTAGTATGAAATAATAAAAAGTACTAAATTAATTTTGGAGTCTTTAAAAAGTGAATGCTATAATAATAACGTAAAATCTACAAAATACTTTCTTCTAATTAAACATCTAACTAAATCATATAGTTTTCAATATTGATTTGATTTCCCAGCTCTAATGGGTAGGGAATTTTCTAATTTAAAAAGAAATCTATGTAGAAATACAAAAAAAAAAATCCTTTTCCATAGATATATAGAATTGTAAGGAAATATATTAGTAGAATATATTATTGCTCTAATATGAAACACTCCCACCCTAGATACTGTACCTAAAAAAATTATATGTAAAAAACAAATTAAATTATATCAGTTGGAAATGACGTAGTCACTCAAATTTATAAATAGATACGTAAAGTTCACATCAGTACCGGTCCTTAGTAATAAAAAACCTGAAGCTAACTACAAAAAAAGGGCTGAAAATAGCAGATCCACAGGTTGAACTGAGGTTGTTGAGGTTTCATTATCAATGTTTGTACCACTAGACTAAAGGAAATATTACTAAAATGAGGCTGAAACTAGTTTATATTTTTGGGGGCTGGAAGCCCATGCTTCTTAAGCTTCCCCTCAGGGCCGGGCTTGGTTCACATCATAAACCATTCATTCATAGTTTCATATACACAAAATAAAAGAAGAGAACATATATATACAAGAAAGATGGGTAAGAATTTGAGCATGGTGTGGATCATGATCATGATGATAGTAGCGGTGATTGTGATCGGAGGTGAAGCAAAATCGGAGGCGGAGTGCAGTGTGATTTGCCGTCCTCATTGCCAACCTTCATCATCAGCTGCAGAATGTACCGACTGTCATAAAAATTGTGACCTATCTCCACCTTCTGTAAAGACAAAGATTCTAAAGAATCAAAAGAACAAGAAAAGATTACCACCTTAACTAATTAAGCTATAACAAATATATGATAATTGTATCGATGGAGACTAAATGTTTCTAGATTTCCTCCTTTCAATAGTTATGTATTATTTCTTTAGTAATAAGATGATGTTCTCAGAATCTAATGTTTTCATAAAAAAAAAATTTAAGAACAACTATGAGGACAAATAATCAAAACAACAAGAAAAATCTATAACATAATCGTTTGCGGCGACATTCTCTGTCAGCTCATTGCCAAGAAAAGAACTCATGGAGTTGGAAAAAACTAGGGAAAGCTTTGAGCTCTCCCTTAACTCGATGACGATCCTATCAAAATCTTCATCGGCCCTTTTAAGATCGATCCACTCTCCAGCCGGTCTACTTCTCCGTCTGGGAATCCGAAGTCGGCGCACTCTCATTCTTTGTCACATATCATGCATCATCCTTTTTCTCATTTTTTCCTTGGTTCGCTTTTATTAACGATGTTAATCTTGAAGATACCGATGGAGTTGGCAAGAACATTGAATTCGGAGAAAGGGATCACCCAATCGTCATCCATTCAACTCTCTTCAGCAAAAAAGGGATTTTATAACTATTAATTTAGATATAATATCGCCGGTTTAAACTTTATATTATTCCACATTTTTAGTTTTATTTAATTAAAATGACATTGTATCTTTTAAGTCGTGATATATCGATTGTACATTCATCAAAATATGACGTTTGACTAACATCATCAGAATCAATGTTGGATTTCATCAACTTATTTTAGTTTAGGTATGAAATTTAAATTTAAAAAAAGTTTGAGTTGAAAAAAATACCTATTGTGAAAGTTCAGATATGAAAATCCCGTAGAAAAAAGTTCATGTTGAGTTTCCTCTTTTTCCCACTCAATGACATGGGGAATTCATGATCATATGTTGACATGGAGCAGCTAGCTTCCTCTCGAATCTCATCTTCATCTTGCTTTCTTTTGTCGAATTTGAAGAGGAGTGCATCTTTTAGTTGTTTGCATGTCGTAGGATCGTGGACATAACGCTTATAAAACTCACAATAGTGTTCTGAAATTCCATGTTTCAGCATCACGTTAAGTATTGCGATTGAGATTGCCATAGTATTTGTTCTATGGTTTTTATAGTTGTGACGGCGCGTTGTTTACATAATAATTTACACCAGAGTGGCATGAGAAGTAAGAGTACTTGGGTGTAAACCAATCCTCTTGTACCAATCTACTCTAGGCCAGGCGACAAGGATGAGGCTCAGAGTTCTTGCGTTAAACTTTGGGTTGTATATATCTTCTTTTTGTTTCCAAATAGTGGTACACTTACCACTTAGGTTTCCTTTTCTTCTATGCGCTTCCACTACGTTTTTGATCATATTCAATAATTGAAGCTACTGAATCATCATCATGTGACTGGATTCCCAAATGAGACTAATTATCTAACCAAAATGATGTATAAGCATCGTCCCTCCACGTTGTGAAAATATTTTTCCACATCCCGATACTTCAGAAGTTTACGCCACATCTAAGATCCAGCATTTGTTTTCTCAGGTAGTTAGAATATTCTGCCTTATCAGATAAGTCTGAATCTTAATTTACCCACAAGGGAGAAGGAGACGGGTAAAGAAGTTGCAAAGGAGGAAGTTGAGCAGAATCAGAAGGAGAAGGAGACGGCTACAGAAGTGGCAGCAGAGGATCCTGTACTGCAAGACTTGGAGTTCAATAGTTCCCTCTATGCAGAGCATGGCGGTGGAGGCGAAACGGAGGAAGAAACGCAGGGTGAAGAAGCTGTAGAAAAGAATGCGCTGCTGTACCAGGATAAGGAGAAAGAACAAGGAAAAAAGGCACAAGAGGAGGGGGAAAGAAATGAAAAAGAGAAACAGGAGCCATGAGAGGAGGAGGAAAATACTGAGGAGGAGGAGGAGGTAAATAGGATTATTGATAATTTCATAGTAATGTGACACTTGCGTTTTGGGAGATAAATGTGATATAAATATCACACTTGCGTTTTGCAGGGGGCAACACTTAAGAGGTGTAGCACCGTGGGAGTTGAGAGAGGCTCAAGGAGGAAGCGTTTGCGGAGCAGGAAAGCGAGTGAGCCCCGTAGGTACGAAGGGCAGAGCAAGGACAATGAGGACCAAGGTGAGCACGAAAAGGATGAGGCCGGAGATGAAGGTGTAGAGGACCTAAGTAAGGAGCAGAGTAAAGAAGCTGCACAGAACGTGGAGGAGGACCTGCTACAGGACCTGGAGCTGTACCGTGGCTTCGTTTCTTCTCTCTTCGACGACCCGGAGGATGTTGAGAACGTTGAGAGGAGGCACAAGAGGAGAATGTGTGGAAGAGGAAATCAACTGAGCCTCCTAGGTACGGGTTGAGGACGAGAAAACCTCTCCAGCATCTGGGTCCTGCGAAGAAAGAAAGACCTAAGGCTTCTGTTGTATTGGAAACAGATGTAGTATTTTGTTTTTTGGAACCCATTTGGATGGTTTGTGACAATGAAAAACAAAACGAGTATTTATCATAATGAAAAACTAGTATTTTAGTTCCTAAGGACAGAATACCAAAACAGATGTAGGTATTCAAATAAAAATTGCGAAACAAATAAAGAAGTCTTGAATTAAAATTCAGAAACATGATGATCATACAGCTGTCTTCAAATAACAATGCAAAAACAGATAGAGATGAGAAGTCTTGAATTCGAATTCAAACAGAGAACATAAGTCTTGAAATACAATTCAGAAATTAGAAGTAGAACAACATCAAATGTTGAGTAAATGGTTGCGTAAATCCGCAACCATCTTATGGAGCTCTACAATTTCAGCTCGCATCAGAGAGTGCTCGTTGTGAATTTTGTCCAAGTTCTCCTTCCTCTGTTGAAGTTCTGTGTTGATTTTTTCAAACTCCTCCTCCACACCGTGAATCTACAGTTTCCTTGCATGTGAGCCATCGTTCTGCCAAAAAACAAACATATTGAGCAATGCATATAAACAGAAATGAGGAACCCCAAATAAGAACACGCACCTGATAGTGATTGCAAGTCCAATAAGTCTTTGCTGGGTCGGGTTTAGCAGCGGTTGCAGCTTCTTCCCGGATGATTCTTCCCCCACAAGGACCTTATCAATCATTCCATAATCCATATAAGGCATGTACTCGCATCTCCGCATGAACTCCCTCGCCTCCTCGTCGGAACTGTCAGAACTACTCATTGGAATAAATTGGAAGACGTAATGGTGTTAGTGTTACCGAGTATTATCAAGTGTTACCCCGAAAATCAACTATCTCATGAAATTATTTGCATACACCGTAATTCCTCCTATATTCAAGAACCCAAAGCGAGTCCTCTAATAAACCCCTAACAAACACAGACAACAAACCCATAATATGCAATTTCTCGAAAAATTTCATTACTAACATAATGTTCTCAACAAACCCAGAATCTGAAATCAAGCACCCTATGCGAAGCCACTGTCATTCCTCCAATATTGAAAAACCCCAAATCGATTCCTCTAACAAATTCGGACAACAAACCCAGAATATGTAATTTTCCCCAAATTGAAATCGATTTACATAATTTTAACAAACACTAAAATCCAAAAAACAAATACCTTGGAATGTGAGGAACCGGGAAAAGAGACTGCTCCGAAGAATTGCTCAAATGTGCAAAGAAAGGAGATGATTGTGGGAAAAGTGAAAGAGGGATGGGGGGGAAAAGTGAAAACCCTAGATCTGGGGAGGAAGTAAAAAAGGAATTTTGTGGTTTGGGGGAATATGGGAACAATGGTGTGGGTCCACACAAAATCGGAGGTCAAAAGAAAATGTTCAAAATTTTAAAATAAAGTGGGTTTATTTGGGGGAAAAATAAGAGGAAAAATGAAAAAAATTTCACGGGCGCCGCCAAAATTGCACATAGTAATACCAAGTATTCTAGTGCTACCATTTTCCAAATAGTTATACTTTTGGGTATTTTTGAGTTTTCGTAGTGTTACTGACTTCAAGTATAAAATTTGTTGTTATACAGACGGTTTCAGTCAATCAGTATGCCATTCTCAGGTTTCTATGCATTAACATTTTTTAAACGTATTTTATGTGCGTTTTGGCTCCTAAAGTGACTACTATCAAAAAAGTGTTCATAGAACTGTAAGGTATTATTTGGGTGATTGTGGTAATAATGAATCATCATCTCCAATTTTTTTTTCAATCAATTTGGTAATATTATATGTACTTATTAAGCTAAAATAGTTTTCGAAATGGTGATTCTTTTCACATTTTTTTTTGATTTAAAACCATTTTTTCTCAAATTTCTCTATTATTTTTTTTATATAAATTCTTGCTTCATTTGATCCTCCAAAACAATATTATTCTTACACTGAACTAAAATACGAAATTAAAAACCGGACTTTAACTTTCTAATAAATCATCATTTCGATTTTTGGGGTAGTTTTTTTAAATTAAACATCAATCAATTGACAAAAAATTAAGAAAAAAAAATAAAAAAAAAATCATTGAGGCTTATGGGTTATCCGATACCCAATTTGAAAATAAAGCAACAAACCAAAAATAAACACTGGTCCGAATTTCTGAAACCTTTTCTTAGCTGCACCAGTTATACCTAGTTTCAGCGTGAAAAACCAACAATCATCTCACATGACCTAATCCTCTTTGGAAAGAAACTACTCACCACCACTTTCTCCACCACTTTGAAAATATGAATACAAACCTCTCCCTCTCCCTCTCCCCCTTCATCGGTGTTCTCCAACGGATGAGAACCTTCTTTCTTGATTTCTTCCACTCTTCTTGACCAACTTCGGTGGTAAGACAACCAAACTTTGTATATCCTCAGGAACAATCCAATCAGACTGATGGGGTACTGGATAAATGGTCCTACAATACGCCAATGCCTAAACTTCCCTCAAATAATATTTCGAGCAAAACTCATGGAGATGGACGTCCTTACCTCCACCAATGAATCTGGCAGCCGCAATTGCATGCACGCATGGGTATTTGTCAATATCAAAGTGCTTGCAACTGCAAGTTTTAGATCTCATATCAACGTTATAAGGCTTGCCATCACGTCCAGTGACGCTGTATTCAAGGAAGAAGGCGTTCAACTCACGAACCTTCAATTTCTTCGCTTCCGGTGACATTTTGTCGAGCTCTTTCGTCACATATGGCACAATCTTCTCTGCGTCTGATCCTCCACCAGCAGAAGCATTCCTATGCTTGTTAAACCATTCAGCCATTTTCTCAACAATCACATCAATCATGGGTAGAAGCGCGTACATCCTCGCCATCCTCAAAATGCTATTAATCGATTCAACAATATTGGAGGTGTCAATGTTGTATCGATCTCCTCGAAAATAACATCTCACCCATTTATCCTTAGCTGCACTTTTGTCCACATACTCTCCTGCACCCTTATACTTGATTCTAAAAGCGTCGTAAAGACTCAAGAAATCACTCTCAGTGTATGCATGGGCGCATTCTTTGAATTTGTGTACGTAGGTTCTTTTTTGACCTTACTAACTTCTCCTTTCACGTTCTGAGACAGATGATGTATACAATAACCATGCTCAGACAATGGGAACACCTCAGCCACCGACTTGATGAGGCTAGGGTTTCTATCAGAAAGAAACACCATTTCCGGATCATCCGGTATCACTGATTTTAACCTGTTCAAAAACCACATCCAGCTAGCATCTTTCTCACCATCAACTACACCAAAAGCAATCGGATAATGGTGATGATCAGGATCTTGAGCTGTAGCAACAAATAAAACACACCATAACTAGTCTTAAGGTGGGTCCATCCACTACAATAACTTTTCTCATGCCTTTAAATCCTTGGATGGAAGCTCCAAAAGCAAAGAATAGGTACTTAAACCTGTTCTACTCATCCAATTCCACATAAGTCCGTGTACCTAGATTCATCACCTCAAGCATGTACATATAAGAATACACCATCTGGTAACTCTCTCCGGACTTCCCGGACATCATTAGCAACTTGTTTCCTTCCCCTCCAAGCAGTAGAGTATGATACTGTAACACCAAGTTTCGCTTGAACCATACCAATCAAAGTCTCGGAGGTGGAGGTGGAGTGTCGAATCGTCCGGAAAGTCCTCGTGCAAAACAGATGCAACTATTCGTGGATTTCCTCCCTTTCTATTCCTTATTGTAACAAAAGAAGCTCTAGAGCATGTATGCATGTTGTTGTAAGTTGTAAGCGTGAAACAATTTGAATTCATAAGCTTTGCAGCTCGTACTGACCACTTGCAACCTGAAGCTTCAGCTTGATGACATCTGAGAACATATCGTTTCCGGTCAGACTTGACTGTTTGAACTTCGAAACAATTCGATGTGAAGCTTTATGAACTAAATCTTGTACTGTCTCCTTATTTTGAAACTCTTGACCTAAAACCATATCAATACCATCTTCCCAGCCACCATTTACATTCGCTTCATCTTCTATACCAGCTGCATCCTCATATTCAGTATTATGAAGTTCTTCCCTTGAATCATTTCCTCCTTCCTGGTGTTCCGACCCTTCTCCTCTGTACACAGTAACCATACCATCTATAACATCTCGATCTTCATCACCACCTAAACCGTTGTTAGCATCCACACCAAACATCTCTTCCTCACCATCTACACCATTTTCGTTTTCACGCTCAATCGGTTCCCAAATCCCATGGTTTTCATCTATCTCTTCCACAATCTCCACATTCAACACACTTCTACATGCTTGGTGATTCACTTGCATCAGGTAGCCAACAACATCATCATCATCGCGGATATATGACGGTCTGTTCGGATCCACTATGAATGGAAAGTTACTAACTCTTAGCTGCGTCGTTGCTTCGTCTTTCTTCATCTTCCTGCAAATTCGCGCAACTAACCCATCATAAGTCACCTCCTCAAAGGATGTCTTCATCACCAAAGTGTGAATTTCTTCTCCTCTTGAGATCCAGCTCATCTTCCCATCATCATTTTCATAGCATCCCCCATAATCAAAATACATAGCGGTGAATCTACTATTATTCATAATCCCCTGAAGAAGAAAGACAAACGCCATTAGCATATGACTCAAACGCCATTAGTTTCCCAACCATATATAGTAATACCAGTCTCACTCAGTAATTCCTGGTTCCCTAGTATTACCACTTCTATCCAGTAATACCCAGTTGTACGAACCCAGAACCCTAATTTTCTTTCAAACAACAAACTACTCTGATTTACTAGATTCTGAATGATTCGAGACGCATTTAATCATTCTAACAGCTCCTCTTTAACATGTATGTTCCTTTCCACTCATCCTACCAAATAATTTACACTAAAAAAACCCAAAGATTGAAAATAAAAAAGAAATACTCACAAGAAATACAAGAAACACAAAAAAAACACAAGAAATACTCACCTGTTGTCGGAATAAAGGAGATGATACAAAACTTGGAGAGGAGAGAGGCCGCCAGCTGCTGTCGGAACTTGGAGAGGAGAGAGAGCTGTCGGAATTGAGGAAACAATGAAGAAAGAGGATGGAATGAAGGAGTTGGTTGAGGATGAAGAGGTGTGGGGCCCATTGTTAGTTGAAGAAATTGAATCGAAAATTAATTGGGTGTGGGTGGGGTTTCCGGTGGGTGAGGGATAAATCGGGTGGGTCGATTTCGATTTGGGAGGGCCGATTTGGGAGGGAAAGGTTTGGTTTAGGTTAGGATTGGTTTGATTTAAGTGAGGGTAAAAGGGTGAAGTGAAGAGTGGAGAGGTAATAGATCATCAATGGGATAGCTAGACTTTTTTTAAACCCATAAGGGCAAAATAGCTCTTCACCCAATTTGAAGAGGAATGCATCTTTTAGTTGTTTACATGTCGTAGTATCGGGGTCATAACGCTTATAAAACTCACAATCGTGTTTTGAAATTCCATGTTTCGGCATCATGTTAAGTATTGCGATTGAGATTACGATAATATTTGTTCTATAGCTTTTATAGTTGTGATGGCGCGTTGTTTACATTAATATCGTCATGAGGGGATAAATACATCAATATAGAATAATGTTTTTCTCGTAAAATTGTATTGTTGAAAATGTGTATATCATGATATAGGTTGTAAATGTTTCAAAATTAAAAAAAATAACTAATAGTTAACTATAGGATGTTTAACTATTATAATACTACTTCTATAAGTTAAAAATATACATTGTCAGCAAAAAAATGGGTAGATATATATATCACTAGTAAATTTTATCTTGACTTCTTATATTAGAATATTATTATTTTTAATCTAAAATTTACCTATAAAATTTAATCTTTTATAAGCTACAAGTTTATATATTAAGTCAGAAATATAAGATAAGTTGGTATATATACTAGTATTAAATTAATTTTGGAGTCTTTAAAAAGTGAATGCTATAATAATAACATAAAATCTACAAAACATTTTCTTCTAATTAAACATCTAACTAGATCATATAGTTTTCAATAGTGTTTTGATTTCCCAGCTCAAATGGGTAGGGAATATTCTAATTTAAAAAGAAATCTATGTAGAAATACAACAAAAGAAATCCTTTCCCATAGATATATAGAATTGTAATGAAATAGATTAGTAAAACATTATTGCTCTAATATGAAACACTCCCACCCTAGATACTGTACCTAAAAAAATAATATGTAAAAAGATAAATTTATTTTTCTCAGTTGGACATGACGTAGTCACCATTGTTTCAAATTTATAAATAGAGACGTAAGTTCACATCATACCTCATTCATTCATAATTTCATATACATAAAAAAAAAGAGAACATATACAAGAAAGATGGGTAAGAATTTGAGCATGGTGTGGATCATGATCATGATGATAGTAGCGGTGATTGTGATCGGAGGTGAAGCAAAATCGGAGGCGGAATGCAGTGTGATTTGCCGTCCTCATTGCCAACCTTCATCATCAGCTGCAGAATGTACCGACTGTCATAAAAATTGTGACCTATCTCCACCTTCTGTAAAGACAAAGATTCTAAAGAATCAAAAGAACAAGAAAAAAGATTACCTCCTTAACTAATTAAGCTATAACAAATATATGATAATTGTATCGATGGAGACTAAAAGTTTCTAGATTTCCTCCTTTCAATAGTTATGTATTATTTCTTTAGTAATAAGTTGATGTTCTCTGAATCTAATGTTTTCATAAAAAAAAAATTAAGAACAACTATGAGGACAAATAATCAAAACAACAAGAAAAATCTATAACACAATCGTTTGCCGCGACATTCTCTGTCAGCTCATTGCCAAGAAAAGAACTCATGGAGTTGGAAATTAAAAAACTAGGGAAAGCTTTGAGCTCTCCCTTAACTCGATGACGATCCTATCAAAATCCTCGTCGGCCCTTTTAAGATCGACCCACTCTCCAGCCGGTCTACTTCTCTGTCTGGGAATCCAAAGTCGGCGCACTCTCATTCTTTGTCACAGATCATGCATCATCCTTTTTTTCATTATTTTCTTGGTTCGCTTTGATTAACGATGTTAATCTTGAAGATACCGATGGAGTTGGCAAGAACATTGAATTCGGAAAAAGGGATCACCCAATCGTCATCCTTTCAACTCTCTTCAGTGAAAAAAGGGATTTTATAACTATTAATTTAGCTATAATATCGCCAGTTTAAACTTTATATTATTCCACATTTTTAGTTTTATTTAATTAAAATGACATTGTATCTTTTAAGTCGTGATATATCGATTGTACATTCATCAAAATATGACGTTTGACTAACATCATCAGAATCAATGTTGGATTTCATCAACTTATTTTAGTTTAGGTATGAAATTTAAATTTAAAAAAAGTTTGAGTTGAAAAAAAATACCTATTGTGAAAGTTCAGATATGAAAATCCCGTAGAAAAAAGTTCATGTTGAGTTTCCTCTTTTTCCCACTCAATGACATGGGGAATTCATGATCATATGTTGACATGGAGCAGCTAGCTTCCTCTCGAATCTCATCTTCATCTTGCTTTCTTTTGTCGAATTTGAAGAGGAGTGCATCTTTTAGTTGTTTGCATGTCGTAGGATCGTGGACATAACGCTTATAAAACTCACAATAGTGTTCTGAAATTCCATGTTTCAGCATCACGTTAAGTATTGCGATTGAGATTGCCATAGTATTTGTTCTATGGTTTTTATAGTTGTGACGGCGCGTTGTTTACATAATAATTTACACCAGAGTGGCATGAGAAGTAAGAGTACTTGGGTGTAAACCAAATCCTCTTGTACCAATCTACTCTAGGCCAGGCGACAAGGATGAGGCTCAGAGTGTTCTTTGCGTTAAACTTTGGGTTGTATATATCTTCTTTTTGTTTCCAAATAGTGGTACACTTACCACTTAGGTTTCCTTTTCTTCTATGCGCTTCCACTACGTTTTTGATCATATTCAATAATTGAAGCTACTGAATCATCATCATGTGACTGGATTCCCAAATGAGACTAATTATCTAACCAAAATGATGTATAAGCATCGTCCCTCCACGTTGTGAAAATATTTTTCCACATCCCGATACTTCAGAAGTTTACGCCACATCTAAGATCCAGCATTTGTTTTCTCAGGTAGTTAGAATATTCTGCCTTATCAGATAAGTCTGAATCTTAATTTACCCACAAGGGAGAAGGAGACGGGTAAAGAAGTTGCAAAGGAGGAAGTTGAGCAGAATCAGAAGGAGAGGAGACGGCTACAGAAGTGGCAGCAGAGGATCCTGTACTGCAAGACTTGGAGTTCAATAGTTCCCTCTATGCAGAGCATGGCGGTGGAGGCGAAACGGAGGAAGAAACGCAGGGTGAAGAAGCTGTAGAAAAGAATGCGCTGCTGTACCAGGATAAGGAGAAAGAACAAGGGAAAAAGGCACAAGAGGAGGGGGAAAGAAATGAAAACGAGAAACAGGAGCCATGAGAGGAGGAGGAAAATACTGAGGAGGAGGAGGAGGTAAATAGGATTATTTGATAATTTCATAGTAAATGTGACACTTGCGTTTTGGGAGATAAATGTGATATAAATATCACACTTGCGTTTTGCAGGGGGCAACACTTAAGAGGTGTAGCACCGTGGGAGTTGAGAGAGGCTCAAGGAGGAAGCGTTTGCGGAGCAGGAAAGCGAGTGAGCCCCGTAGGTACGAAGGGCAGAGCAAGGACAATGAGGACCAAGGTGAGCACGAAAAGGATGAGGCCGGAGATGAAGGTGTAGAGGACCTAAGTAAGGAGCAGAGTAAAGAAGCTGCACAGAACGTGGAGGAGGACCTGCTACAGGACCTGGAGCTGTACCGTGGCTTCGTTTCTTCTCTCTTCGACGACCCGGAGGATGTTGAGAACGTTGAGAGGAGGCACAAGAGGAGAATGTGTGGAAGAGGAAATCAACTGAGCCTCCTAGGTACGGGTTGAGGACGAGAAAACCTCTCCAGCATCTGGGTCCTGCGAAGAAGAGAAAGACCTAAGGCTTCTGTTGTATTGGAAACAGATGTAGTATTTTGTTTTTTGGAACCCATTTGGATGGTTTTGTGACAATGAAAAACAAAACGAGTATTTATCATAATGAAAAACTAGTATTTTAGTTCCTAAGGACAGAATTACCAAAACAGATGTAGGTATTCAAATAAAAATTGCGAAACAAATAAAGAAGTCTTGAATTAAAATTCAGAAACATGATGATCATACAGCTGTCTTCAAATAACAATGCAAAAACAGATAGAGATGAGAAGTCTTGAATTCGAATTCAAACAGAGAACATAAGTCTTGAAATACACAGAAATTAGAAGTAGAACAACATCAAATGTTGAGTAAATGGTTGCGTAAATCCGCAACCATCTTATGGAGCTCTACAATTTCAGCTCGCATCAGAGAGTGCTCGTTGTGAATTTTGTCCAAGTTCTCCTTCCTCTGTTGAAGTTCTGTGTTGATTTTTTCAAACTCCTCCTCCACACCGTGAATCTACAGTTTCCTTGCATGTGAGCCATCGTTCTGCCAAAAAACCAACATATTGAGCAATGCATATAAACAGAAATGAGGAACCCCAAATAAGAACACGCACCTGATAGTGATTGCAAGTCCAATAAGTCTTTGCTGGGTCGGGTTTAGCAGCGGTTGCAGCTTCTTCCCGGATGATTCTTCCCCCACAAGGACACTTAATTATCAATCATTCCATAATCCATATAAGGCATGTACTCGCATCTCCGCATGAACTCCCTCGCCTCCTCGTCGGAACTGTCAGAACTACTCATTGGAATAAATTGGAAGACGTAATGGTGTTAGTGTTACCGAGTATTATCAAGTGTTACCCCGAAAATCAACTATCTCATGAAATTATTTGCAATACACCGTAATTCCTCCTATATTCAAGAACCCAAAGCGAGTCCTCTAATAAACCCCTAACAAACACAGACAACAAACCCATAATATGCAATTTCTCGAAAAATTTCATTACTAACATAATGTTCTCAACAAACCCAGAATCTGAAATCAAGCAACCCTATGCGAAGCCACTGTCATTCCTCCAATATTGAAAAACCCCAAATCGATTCCTCTAACAAATTCGGACAACAAACCCAGAATATGTAATTTTCCCCAAATTGAAATCGATTTACATAATTTTAACAAACACTAAAATCCAAAAAACAAATACCTTGGAATGTGAGGAACCGGGAAAAGAGACTGCTCCGAAGAATTGCTCAAATGTGCAAAGAAAGGAGATGATTGTGGGAAAAGTGAAAGAGGGATGGGGGAAAAGTGAAAACCCTAGATCTGGGGAGGAAGTAAGAAAAAAGGAATTTTGTGGTTTGGGGGAATATGGGAACAATGGTGTGGGTCCACACAAAATCGGAGGTCAAAAGAAAATGTTCAAAATTTTAAAATAAAGTGGGTTTATTTGGGGGAAAAATAAGAGGAAAAATGAAAAAAATTTACACGGGCGCCGCCAAAATTGCACATAGTAATACCAAGTATTCTAGTGCTACCATTTTCCAAATAGTTATACTTTTGGGTATTTTTGAGTTTTCGTAGTGTTACTGACTTCAAGTATAAAATTTGTTGTTATACAGACGGTTTCAGTCAATCAGTATGCCATTCTCAGGTTTCTATGCATTAACATTTTTTAAACGTATTTTATGTGCGTTTTGGCTCCTAAAGTGACTACTATCAAAAAAGTGTTCATAGAACTGTAAGGTATTATTTGGGTGATTGTGGTAATAATGAATCATCATCTCCAATTTTTTTTTCAATCAATTTGGTAATATTATATGTACTTATTAAGCTAAAATAGTTTTCGAAATGGTGATTCTTTTCACATTTTTTTTTTGATTTAAAACCATTTTTTCTCAAATTTCTCTATTATTTTTTTTATATAAATTCTTGCTTCATTTGATCCTCCAAAACAATATTATTCTTACACTGAACTAAAATACGAAATTAAAAACCGGACTTTAACTTTCTAATAAATTCATCATTTCGATTTTTGGGGTAGTTTTTTTAAATTAAACATCAATCAATTGACAAAAAATTAAGAAAAAAAAATAAAAAAAAAATCATTGAGGCTTATGGGTTATCCGATACCCAATTTGAAAATAAAGCAACAAACCAAAATAAACACTGGTCCGAATTTCTGAAACCTTTTCTTAGCTGCACCAGTTATACCTAGTGTTTCAGCGTGAAAAACCAACAATCATCTCACATGACCTAATCCTCTTTGGAAAGAAACTACTCACCACACCACTTTCTCCACCACTTTGAAAATATGAATACAAACCTCTCCCTCTCCCTCTCCCCCTTCATCGGTGTTCTCCAACGGATGAGAACCTTCTTTCTTGATTTCTTCCACTCTTCTTGACCAACTTCGGTGGTAAGACAACCAAACTTTGTATATCCTCAGGAACAATCCAATCAGACTGATGGGGTACTGGATAAATGGTCCTACAATACGCCAATGCCTAAACTTCCCTCAAATAATATTTCGAGCAAAACTCATGGAGATGGACGTCCTTACCTCCACCAATGAATCTGGCAGCCGCAATTGCATGCACGCATGGGTATTTGTCAATATCAAAGTGCTTGCAACTGCAAGTTTTAGATCTCATATCAACGTTATAAGGCTTGCCATCACGTCCAGTGACGCTGTATTCAAGGAAGAAGGCGTTCAACTCACGAACCTTCAATTTCTTCGCTTCCGGTGACATTTTGTCGAGCTCTTTCGTCACATATGGCACAATCTTCTCTGCGTCTGATCCTCCACCAGCAGAAGCATTCCTATGCTTGTTAAACCATTCAGCCATTTTCTCAACAATCACATCAATCATGGGTAGAAGCGCGTACATCCTCGCCATCCTCAAAATGCTATTAATCGATTCAACAATATTGGAGGTGTCAATGTTGTATCGATCTCCTCGAAAATAACATCTCACCCATTTATCCTTAGCTGCACTTTTGTCCACATACTCTCCTGCACCCTTATACTTGATTCTAAAAGCGTCGTAAAGACTCAAGAAATCACTCTCAGTGTATGCATGGGCGCATTCTTTGAATTTGTGTACGTAGGTTTCTTTTTTGACCTTACTAACTTCTCCTTTCACGTTCTGAGACAGATGATGTATACAATAACCATGCTCAGACAATGGGAACACCTCAGCCACCGACTTGATGAGGCTAGGGTTTCTATCAGAAAGAAACACCATTTCGGATCATCCGGTATCACTGATTTTAACCTGTTCAAAAACCACATCCAGCTAGCATCTTTCTCACCATCAACTACACCAAAAGCAATCGGATAATGGTGATGATCAGGATCTTGAGCTGTAGCAACAAATAAAACACCACCATAACTAGTCTTAAGGTGGGTTCCATCCACTACAATAACTTTTCTCATGCCTTTAAATCCTGGATGGAAGCTCCAAAAGCAAAGAATAGGTACTTAAACCTGTTCTATCATCCAATTCCACATAAGTCCGTGTACCTAGATTCATCACCTCAAGCATGTACATATAAGAATACACCATCTGGTAACTCTCCTCCGGACTTCCCGGACATCATTAGCAACTTGTTTCCTTCCCCTCCAAGCAGTAGAGTATGATACTGTAACACCAAGTTTCGCTTGAACCATACCAATCAAAGTTCTCGGAGGTGGAGTGTCGAATCGTCCCGGAAAGTCCTCGTGCAAAACAGATGCAACTATTCGTGGATTTCCTCCCTTTCTATTCCTTATTGTAACAAAAGAAGCTCTAGAGCATGTATGCATGTTGTTGTAAGTTGTAAGCGTGAAACAATTTGAATTCATAAGCTTTGCAGCTCGTACTGACCACTTGCAACCTGAAGCTTCAGCTTGATGACATCTGAGAACATATCGTTTCCGGTCAGACTTGACTGTTTGAACTTCGAAACAATTCCGATGTGAAGCTTTATGAACTAAATCTTGTACTGTCTCCTTATTTTGAAACTCTTGACCTAAAACCATATCAATACCATCTTCCCAGCCACCATTTACATTCGCTTCATCTTCTATACCAGCTGCATCCTCATATTCAGTATTATGAAGTTCTTCCCTTGAATCATTTCCTCCTTCCTGGTGTTCCGACCCTTCTCCTCTGTACACAGTAACCATACCATCTATAACATCTCGATCTTCATCACCACCTAAACCGTTGTTAGCATCCACACCAAACATCTCTTCCTCACCATCTACACCATTTTCGTTTTCACGCTCAATCGGTTCCCAAATCCCATGGTTTTCATCTATCTCTTCACAATCTCCACATTCAACACACTTCTACATGCTTGGTGATTCACTTGCATCAGGTAGCCAAAACATCATCATCATCGCGGATATATGACGGTCTGTTCGGATCCACTATGAATGGAAAGTTACTAACTCTTAGCTGCGTCGTTGCTTCGTCTTTCTTCATCTTCCTGCAATTCGCGCAACTAACCCATCATAAGTCACCTCCTCAAAAGATGTCTTCATCACCAAAGTGTGAATTTCTTCTCCTCTTGAGATCCAGCTCATCTTCCCATCATCATTTTCATAGCATCCCCCATAATCAAAATACATAGCGGTGAATCTACTATTATTCATAATCCCCTGAAGAAGAAAGACAAACGCCATTAGCATATGACTCAAACGCCATTAGTTTCCCAACCATATATAGTAATACCAGTCTCACTCAGTAATTCCTGGTTCCCTTAGTATTACCACTTCTATCCAGTAATACCCAGTTGTACGACCCAGAACCCTAATTTTCTTTCAAACAACAAACTACTCTGATTTACTAGATTCTGAATGATTCGAGACGCATTTAATCATTCTAACAGCTCCTCTTTAACATGTATGTTCCTTTCCACTCATCCTACCAAATAATTTACACTAAAAAAACCCAAAGATTGAAAATAAAAAAGAAATACTCACAAGAAATACAAGAAACACAAAAAAAACACAAGAAATACTCACCTGTTGTCGGAATAAAGGAGATGATACAAAACTTGGAGAGGAGAGAGGCCGCCAGCTGCTGTCGGAACTTGGAGAGGAGAGAGAGCTGTCGGAATTGAGGAAACAATGAAGAAAGAGGATGGAATGAAGGAGTTGGTTGAGGATGAAGAGGTGTGGGGCCCATTGTTAGTTGAAGAAATTGAATCGAAAATTAATTGGGTGTGGGTGGGGTTTCCGGTGGGTGAGGGATAAATCGGGTGGGTCGATTTCGATTTGGGAGGGCCGATTTGGGAGGGAAAGGTTTGGTTTAGGTTAGGATTGGTTTGATTTAAGTGAGGGTAAAAGGGTGAAGGTGAAGAGTGGAGAGGTAATAGATCATCAATGGGATAGCTAGACTTTTTTTAAACCCATAAGGGCAAAATAGCTCTTCACCCAATTGAAGAGGAATGCATCTTTTAGTTGTTTACATGTCGTAGTATCGGGGTCATAACGCTTATAAAACTCACAATCGTGTTTTGAAATTCCATGTTTCGGCATCATGTTAAGTATTGCGATTGAGATTACGATAATATTTGTTCTATAGCTTTTATAGTTGTGATGGCGCGTTGTTTACATTAATATCGTCATGAGGGGATAAATACATCAATATAGAATAATGTTTTTCTCGTAAAATTGTATTGTTGAAAATGTGTATATCATGATATAGGTTGTAAATGTTTCAAAATAAAAAAAATAACTAATAGTTAACTATAGGATGTTTAACTATTATAATACTACTTCTATAAGTTAAAAAATACATTGTCAGCAAAAAAATGGGTAGATATATATATCACTAGTAAATTTATCTTGACTTCTTATATTAGAATATTATTATTTTAATCTAAAATTTACCTATAAAATTTAATCTTTTATAAGCTACAAGTTTATATATTAAGTCAGAAATATAAGATAAGTTGGTATATATACTAGTATTAAATTAATTTTGGAGTCTTTAAAAAGTGAATGCTATAATAATAACATAAAATCTACAAAACATTTTCTTCTAATTAACATCTAACTAGATCATATAGTTTTCAATAGTGTTTTGATTTCCCAGCTCAAATGGGTAGGGAATATTCTAATTTAAAAAGAAATCTATGTAGAAATACAACAAAAGAATCCTTTCCCATATATATATAGAATTGTAATGAAATAGATTAGTAAAACATTATTGCTCTAATATGAAACACTCCCACCCTAGATACTGTACCTAAAAAAATAATATGTAAAAAGATAAATTTATTTTCCTCAGTTGGACATGACGTAGTCACCATTGTTTCAAATTTATAAATAGAGACGTAAGTTCACATCATACCTCATTCATTCATAATTTCATATACATAAAAAAAAGAGAACATATACAAGAAAGATGGGTAAGAATTTGAGCATGGTGTGGATCATGATCATGATGATAGTAGCGGTGATTGTGATCGGAGGTGAAGCAAAATCGGAGGCGGAATGCAGTGTGATTTGCCGTCCTCATTGCCAACCTTCATCATCAGCTGCAGAATGTACCGACTGTCATAAAAATTGTGACCTATCTCCACCTTCTGTAAAGACAAAGATTCTAAAGAATCAAAAGAACAAGAAAAAAGATTACCTCCTTAACTAATTAAGCTATAACAAATATATGATAATTGTATCGATGGAGACTAAAAGTTTCTAGATTTCCTCCTTTCAATAGTTATGTATTATTTCTTTAGTAATAAGTTGATGTTCTCTGAATCTAATGTTTTCATTAAAAAAAAAATTTAAGAACAACTATGAGGACAAATAATCAAAACAACAAGAAAAATCTATAACACAATCGTTTGCCGCGACATTCTCTGTCAGCTCATTGCCAAGAAAAGAACTCATGGAGTTGGAAATTAAAAAACTAGGGAAAGCTTTGAGCTCTCCCTTAACTCGATGACGATCCTATCAAAATCCTCGTCGGCCCTTTTAAGATCGACCCACTCTCCAGCCGGTCTACTTCTCTGTCTGGGAATCCAAAGTCGGCGCACTCTCATTCTTTGTCACAGATCATGCATCATCCTTTTTTTCATTATTTTCTTGGTTCGCTTTGATTAACGATGTTAATCTTGAAGATACCGATGGAGTTGGCAAGAACATTGAATTCGGAAAAAGGGATCACCCAATCGTCATCCTTTCAACTCTCTTCAGTGAAAAAAGGGATTTTATAACTATTAATTTAGCTATAATATCGCCAGTTTAAACTTTATATTATTCCACATTTTTAGTTTTATTTAATTAAAATGACATTGTATCTTTTAAGTCATGATATATCGATTGTACATTCATCAAAATATGACGTTTGACTAACATCATCAGAATCAATGTTGGATTTCATCAACTTATTTTAGTTTAGGTATGAAATTTAAATTTAAAAAGAGTATGAGTTGAAAAAAATACCTATTGTGAAAGTTCGGATATGAAAATCCCGTAGAAAAAAGTTCATGTTGAGTTTCCTCTTTTTTCCCACTCAATGACATGGGGAATTCATGATCATATGTTGACATGGAGCAGCTAGCTTCCTCTTGCTTTCTTTTGTCGAATTTGAAGAGGAGTGCATCTTTTAGTTGTTTGCATGTCGTAGGATCGTGGTCATAACGCTTATGAAACTCACAATAGTGTTCTGAAATTCCATGTTTCAGCATCACATTAAGTATTGCGATTGAGATTGCCATAATATTTGTTCTATGGTTTTTATAGTTGTGACGGCGCGTTGTTTACATAATAATTTACACCAGAGTGGCATGAGAAGTAAGAGTACTTGGGTGTAAACCAAATCCTCTTGTACCAATCTACTCTAGGCCAGGCGACAAGGATGAGGCTCAGAGTGTTCTTTGCGTTAAACTTTGGGTTGTATATATCTTCTTTTTGTTTCCAAATAGTGGTACACTTACCACTTAGGTTTCCTTTTCTTCTATGCGCTTCCACTACGTTTTTTCCACATCCCGATACTTCAAAAGTTTCCGCCACATCTAAGATCCAGCATTTGTTTTCTCAGGTAGTGACCAGAATATTCTGCCTTATCAGATAAGTCTGAATCTTAATTTACCCACAAGGACGATTGAACTAAGACTACACGCCATATATATTAACCGAAGAAAGCATACTACATTCAATTTTCACGTAAAAATAAATAATTTAAGATAAAATATGCAATTGATATATCTATGGCGAAACTGATCTTTTTTTTTTGGTAATCAAAAAGGTGGTTTCACCTCTTTGCCGGGAACCCAAGCAATGTTAATAGTCCCTCCCAAGGAGAAAAAAAATTTGGACCATTTCTCGATTTGTGCGTGTCATCCTTGCGCAGGGGCCATGCTGAAACTGATCTTCCATATAGATTTTTAAATATCATCCTGAAGGGATAAATACATAAAATATAGAAAAATATTTTTCTTCATAAAATTGTATTGTTGAAAATGTGTATATCATCATGATATAGGTTGTATATGTTTCAAAATAAAATAAAAATAATTAATATTAAATTATAGTGTGTTTAATTATTATAATATTATTTCTATAAGTTAAAAATATATTTTTCAGAAAAATGGGTAGATATATATATATATATATATATATATCATTAGTAACTTTTATCTTAAATTCTTATATTCACATATTATTATTTTTAATTTTTTATAAGCTACAAGTTTATATCTTAAGTCGGATATATAAAATAGGTTGGTATATATACTACTATAGTATGAAATAATTAAAAGTACTAAAATAATTTTGGAGATCTTTAAATAGTGAATGCTATAATAATAACATAAAATCTACAAAAAAATTTCTTCTAATTAAACATCTAACTAGATCATATAGTTTTCAATAGTGATTTGATTTCTTTGCTCGAATGGGTAGGGAATATTCTAATTTAAAAAGAAATCTATGTAGATATCTATAAATAAAAAAATCCTTTTCCATAGATATATAGAATTGTAATGAAATAGGATTAGTAAAATATTATTGCTCTAATATGAAACGCTCCCACCCTAGATACTGTACCTAAGAAATTTTATATGTAAAATGATAAATTAAATTATCAGTTGGAAATGACGTAGTCAACCATTGTTTTCAAATTTATAAATAGAGACGTAAGTTCACATCATAACTCATTCATTCATAGTTTCATATACATAAAAAAGAAAAGAAAACATATATACAAGAAAGATGGGTAAGAATTTGAGCATGGTGTGGATCATGATCATGATGATAGTAGCGGTGATTGTGATCGGAGGTGAAGCAAAATCGGAGGCGGAATGCAGTGTGATTTGTCGTCCTCATTGCCAACCTTCATCATCAGCTGCAGAATGTACCGACTGTCATAAAAATTGTGACCTATCTCCACCTTCTGTAAAGACAAAGATTCTAAAGAATCAAAAGAACAAGAAAAAAGATTACATCCTTAACTAATTAAGCTATAACAAATATATGATAATTGTATCGATGGAGACTAAATGTTTCTAGATTTCCTCCTTTCAATAGTTTTTTTTTTTTTTTTTAATTATAATTCGTTTTATTGATTAAAAGTTTACATATGGTTCAAACTCAGCCATATTAAAGCCATATTAAAGAGATTACAAACAAGTAAAGAAATTTAGGAAATAGAGTATTCGGAACATCTGCTTCGAATAAGATAGAAGAATCCTTCGATGGTACTACTAACCTCGGCCACCTCTCCTTCCTCGTCCACGATTGCCACGCCCACCGGTTACATGTTGCCAATGCTGCGCTTTAGCTTTTTCCGATTGTTTAACTGGCCTTTCCCGAAGAACTCTTTCCTCTTGAGTCGGGAATTCAACGGGTTTAGGCGCATTAGTTAAAACTGGAATGTCAATAT
Organism: Isatis tinctoria; assembly: GCA_010577795.1. Classification (NCBI taxonomy): domain Eukaryota; kingdom Viridiplantae; phylum Streptophyta; class Magnoliopsida; order Brassicales; family Brassicaceae; genus Isatis; species Isatis tinctoria. Next base: position 4,113,311 of record CM021248.1, on the reverse strand, counting down.
CATTATCCGATGAATCCAAAGAAGCAAACCTATTGGTTGACAGAGCAAGAGTGGATAAAGATCTGCGCAAAGCAACATCTTCATTCCCAGATGGAGGATTTACATGGTTGGAATTTGCGTCCTCGTTCAAATGAGCCTTAATAGCCGGATTAGTAATGGTAGAATTCCTTGTCGTTACAGGAAGAGAAGCAGTAGCCGCCGGAGATTTAAAACTTGTAGCTGCTTGAGGGGTGGAAATAGTTGCCTCCATACTAGTAGGAGATACGAAAGTGGGAGCTTGATCTACCCGCTCGAGTGTTTCATTTACCAAATGTTTCCCCGAGTTTATTCTTTAAGAATGAGAGTCCTGAGCTGCATTCACTTTTGGTGATGCAGACGTTTCATTTTTGCTTGCAGTAGCGTCACCGGAAGTGGTGATAATCTTGTGAGCATCACTTGACATCAAAGGTGGGGATGTATGTGCACTTAGAAGCAGACAACGCGATACTTTATGGCCTAACTGACCACATCTAGTACAGGTTGACGGGAGCCACGAATATAAGACATCCACCATTGTGATTGAGTCGGTTTTATCGATTAAGGCCACTCTCTTGGGGAAGGGTTTATCTAGTTTTACCTCAACTAGTATCTTTGCTTTTCCCATTTGTGTTGGGTCCAGCCACGGTTTATCAGTCAATAGCGGTTCTCCAATACCTGAAGCAATCCACTTGATACCCAAAATCGAGTAGAGCTGATCTGGGATATTGATGAGAGTCAGCCAAACTGGTACTGCTGTTATCTCTGGAATAGAGATAGTATCTGTTGGGGACCATGGAGAAACGAACAACAAGCAGTCGTCGACATGCCACAGACCTCTTTGAATTACCCATTTTCTAGTTGATTCATCAGGGATGTGGAATAAGTAAGTTGAATCTCCTAGCTTCCGGGTAAAAATCCTACACTTTCTACCCCAAATTCTAGTAACAACAGCCTGAATCTGCCCTCCAGTTGGAGCCAAACATCTATAGAACTGGCCAATAACAAACTCTTTCTGATTTTCTAAACCACTAAGTAGGACATGGCTTGGAATTCGTACATTTGGTGTACCGTCCTCCATGTATTCAGGAATTGTTACTCTGTGAAGGTTTCTCATTGATTGATTCATCCTTGCTGCCCAGGGATAATCCTTTGAATGAGCCTGCAGTGAGGCTTGCTGAACCTCTAATTGTCCATCAACATTTCCGACATCATTGACCAAAGTCGACTGCTTGTCACAATTCTTGATTCCCGAGTTATTACCACGCGATAGAGCAGGCCAATCTGAGTAGTTGGGCTGAAACGTTGTCTTTGTTACTTGGTGTGGAGGCGCAGAGAGCATCGAGATAGGCTTCTTCCATGCTCCCAAAGAGGACGAAAAGGTAGAAGGATTCATGATATGCGTATCTTCAGAAGACAACTCAGTTTCAGAATTTATTTTTTTCCCCAACCATAACCTCATCCTCAATCAAATCGGCAGATGATTGATCGAAGATGAGTGGTTGTCGAGAAACACCAACTGGTTTGGGAACAAACGGAGGAATCTCCACTGTTGAAAATCTTGACGCCTTCTGAGACGACCACCGATTCAGCAAAGGCCACCGCGGATCGACGGTAACATCTTCTTTCTCATCTGTTGAAACTCCATTAACGACGTCGGGCACCGGGCTGTTGAACTTCTGAGAACCTGATGCTTTCATGGCTGAGATCGGAGAGATGAAGAGAAAGCTTTATTCCAGACAGCTCTCCAACGTTGAGGTGAGAAGCAAGCAGCGACGGGCCGCGACGGCGGACTCATCGAGAGAGAGACTCCGAATTTCTTAGGTCGCCTTCTTTGTCTCTGAATTTGGGGGCGCGTGGGCGCGTGTCGTTTTTCAAATCTCCTCCTTTCAATAGTTATGTATTATTTCTTTAGTAATAAGATGATTTACTCTGAATCTAATGTTTTCATGGAAAAAAGAAGAAGAACAACTATGACGACAAATAATCAAAACAACAAGAAAAATCTATAACACAATCGTTTGCCGCGACATTCTCTGTCAGCTCATTGCCAAGAAAATAACTCATGGAGTTAGAAAAAACTAGGGAAAGCTTTGAGCTCTCCCTTAACTCGATGACGATCCTATCAAAATCCTCGTCAGCCCTTTTAAGATCGATCCACTCTCCAGCCGGTCTACTTCTCCATCTGGGAATCCAAAGTCGGCGCACTCTCATTCTTTGTCACAGATCATGCATCATCCTTTTTTTTTCATTATTTCCTTGGTTCGCTTTGATGTTAATCTTGAAGATACCGATGGAGTTGGAGAACACTGAATTCGAAAAAAGGGATCACCCAGTCGTCATCCTTTCAACTCTCTTCAGCTAAAAAGAAAATTTATAACTATTTAGCTTTAATATCTCCGGTTTAAACTTTATATTATTCCATATTTTTAGTTTTATTTAATTAAAATGACATTGTATCTTTTAACTCGTGATATATCAACTGTACATTCATCAAAATTTGACGTTTGACTAACATCATCAGAGTCAATGTTGGATTTCACCAACTTATTTTAGTTTATGTATGAAACTTAAACTTAAAAAGAGTTCGAGTTGAAAAATACATATTGTGAAAGTTCGGATATGAAAATACCGTAGAAAAAAGTTCATGTTGAGTTTCCTCTTTTTCCCACTCAATGACATGGGGAACTCATGATCATTGTTGACATGGAGCAGCTAGCTTCCTCTCGAATCTCATCTTCATCTTGCTTTCTTTTGTCGAATTTGAAGAGGAGTGCATCTTTTAGTTGTTTGCATGTCGTAGGATCCTATCAAAAATCCTCGTCGGCCCTTTTAAGATCCAACCGGTCTACTTCTCCATCTCGGAATCCAAAGTTGGCGCACTCTCTTGCTTTGTCACAGATTATCATCCTATTTTTCATTATTGCCTTGGTTCGTTTTGATGCTAATCTTGAAGATACCGAGTTGGCAAGAACATTGAATTCGGAAAAAGGGATCACGCAATTGTACGTCATCCTTTCAACTCTCTTCAGCGAAAGATGCCTCTCCCAATCAACTCTCTTGATTTTTTTTTGGCAATCTCGGAACAGTTTGGTAACTTTTGATGAGAATTTATCTGCAGAGCTTGGAGATGGAGGCTTGGATATTGTCTACTACGGTAAGAACCAAAAAATCAAAACGTGGGAATTTTTTTTCTTAAATAACTTTATAGATATATTTCATACAAGACAATTAGGTTTTTGTCTTCTTGAGCAAACAAGACAATTAGTTAGTTGTAGAGACTTGTAGTGATATGCGATTATATTTTTGTCTTAGTTATGCTATCTTTTGTATAAAGGAATATGCATATCTCTCCGAAATTCGTCTTCTTAAACATAAATTTTGGTTTAACCATGCGTATCGACTACACTTTGGAAAAAAATCTGAAGTAAAAGACTATGATGCACTTTATTTCTACACTGTCAAACCAAAATTTATGTTACGTAACAAACTAACAATTATCTCCTTCTTCCAAACTTTTCAGATTCTACCACCTCTTCTGCTACATACACACAGGGTCGGCCCTGAGTTTTTGGAGGCTATAAACAATTTAGTAAGATCTTTACCAAAAAATGTTTTTTTAGCAATTTGGAGGCCTATAATCATATATATTACGGAAAATAGCATAAAAACTCTCAAAGTGGCAGCCACTGACACTTTAAACCTTCAAAATTTTTAACTAGCAGTTTTAACCTCCAAAGTACAAAAGTTATCATTAAAAACCTTGAATTTGACATTTCAATTCGCGCCGCCATCTAAGTTAACGGAACCGTTATATGAACAGTAATTTCCTTTAATTTTTTTTTAAAATTCAAAAAATCTTAAAAAAATCGAAAATACCTAAACAATTTGAAAAAAAATCATAAGAATTCCGAAAAATGCGTAAATATTAATAAAAAAAATAAAAAAACTCAAAATAAATTCATAAAAAATCAACACATTCAAAACAAATAAATTAAAAAAAAATAAAAAAATTCAGAAAAATTCAAAAAAATTCAGAAAATTCTAAAAACTCAGAAAAATTCAGAAAATTCAAAAAACTCAGATAAATTCTAAAAAATAAAAAAAAATATCCAAAAAATTTGAAAATAATCAAAAATTCAAACATATAGTATGTTTGTATGATATCGTGTGTTTGTTTTTGTATCATAGTTTAGCATCACTCAATTCTTTCTCAAAAAAACATATAGTATGTTTGTATTATATTGTATGCTTGTTTGGTACCATAGTTTAGCATCACCCCATTCTCTTTTAGTGTTTTGAGAAAGAAAATTTTCAAAAAATATAAAGTATGATATAAATTAGTGAATTCAAGATAAAATACACAAATAATTTTATATAATAGTATATATTTTTTGAAAATTGTCTTTTTAAAAACACTAAAAGAGAATGGGGTGATGCTAAGATATGGTACCAAACAAGCATACAATATCATACAAACATACTATATGTTTTTTTGAGAAAGAATGGGGTGATGCTAAACTATGATACAAAAACAAACACACGATATCATACAAACATACTATATGTTTGAATTTTTGATTATTTTCAAATTTTTGGATATTTTTTTTATTTTTTAGAGTTTTTCTGAGTTATTTTGAATTTTTTGAATTTTTCTGAGTTTTTTGAATTTTCTGAATTTGTTTGAGTTTTTCTAATTTTTTTGAATTTTTTGAGTTTTTTAATATTTTTTTTGAATTTGTTGCTTTTTTATGAATTTCTTTTGAGTTTTTTTTATATGAATTTTTATGCATTTTTCTGAATTTTTACGATTTTTTTCGAATTGTTTAGGTGTTTTCGAATTTTGTAATATTTTTTGAATTTTTTTTTTTAAATAAAAAATTTAACAGAAGTTACTGTTCACATAAGGGTTCCGTTAACTTAGATGGCGGCGCGAATTGAAATGTCAAATTCAAGGTTTTTAATGATAATTTTTGTACTTTGGAGGTTAAAACTGCTAGTGAAAAACTTTGAAGTTTAAAGTGTCAGTGGCTGCCACTTTGAAGGTTTCATGCGGCAGCCCAGGGGCCGGCGCTGCATACATATCGAATTATATTTTCCAAGTCAATATATGTGGACATGAGTTTTATTTCTCGAACCATCTTTAGATTAACTGTTCTTTTTTATTCAAGTTAATATTGTAGGAGAAATAATAACGATCAAAATTTATAAATATAAGAATTTAATGAATTGAATGCTTTCAAAACAAATATTCAAGAAATTGTTTTGAGTGAACTAAAGCATAAGAACAAGAGATTTGCAAGCAAACTGTTGTATTATTGATGATTTCAGAGCTTTTTAAAAGAATTGAAATACAAATTTAATTAGAGAGAAAAATGAGTTGAGAATTCTAGTGCAAGTTTTTGTGGAATTTATTTTCTCTTTTTTTTTTTAGATCTCTCTTTTTGTTTTTATAATTTGAAAACATGCTTAACATTTCCCATTTAATCCACTGGACTTGGTATTTATTGATTGGTGAATTCGGTCGTTAAGAGTTAAAACCACATTCTTGAATTAGTACTCTGATTCTTTTCTACTCCCATCTTTTAGTCCAAGTTAATATAAAATCATTTTCAAAAAAATGATTAAATATTTCCAACTGATCTCTCGAAATCTATTCAATAAAAAGGTATAATTCTTCCAAATTAGACATATATATATATATATATATATATATATATATATATATATATATATATGTGTGTGTGTGTGTTCTTTTTGCTTTTTTTACATTGATCTCAAATGTTATTAGATTTTAGAAAATGAAAAGTTTATCTCTAAGAAAAAGCCAATTTGGAACTGAACTACAAATGTGAAAGAATACCAAACCCATGTTTTTGCACTACAAGCAAGGAAATCACCACAAACATTATTATATGAGATACAAAAATAATGAAAAAAAACTATTCATATTCAGATAGACACATTGTAAAGTCAATCCCAATAGCATGAATAAAATTTCGATTTAATTTTGCTCAGTGCGGTTCGGTCAAACCACAGTTCATACCATACTTTTTTTTTTTTTTCAACTGATCTTATACCCAAGGATGTATCTAAAACACCCAGAAGTCAACAACATAGTACAAAGGGGATGCGGACAAACCCACCTAGAGAACGGCTTCCCTTGAGACAGATCCTCAAGTAAGCAAATACATACAAAGCTTAAAACAAAGAAAAGAACAACACAGCGCAAGACAAAAGATTAGGCGATCCATACCAAAAAACCACCGATCCGCCTAAGAGCCAAACCCCAATCAGGAAGTAGATATAATACTCTCATTTTCAAAGAGTAATTTCAACCAAGAGGGAGACCCAGAAGTCACGTATGAATGGATCCTAGACTCCATGGTGACACTTTGAGCAATGAGAGTAGCACCTCTATTAGCTTCCTTATGCTCAAAAACCAACTGCGCTATACCAAAAGCCCCCAACACCTCTCTAATCTTCCCACTATAATATCTAAAATTTGGCCAAGCCTTTGGCCTATTCCCAAAAGCGCACAAATCATTCGCATCAATAGCAAAGATAACTTTCTCCAAGCGATGATGTTTCATGCATTCAATGGACCACAAAAGACTCTGCACTTGCACCTCCAGGACAGAGTTTAGATTACTAAAAGCTCTCCTGCTATGAAGAAGGACCGATCCTTGTGTGTTACGAACCACCCATGCCACTCCACCCATCCGTTCCGTCTTCGACCACGAGTAACCAATGTTACATTTGAGCCACGGATCTGGGGGTCTTCTCCACTTTTCCTCTTTTCTTGTTTTTTCAATTCCCAAAAGGCAATCCACCCTTCTGTTCACTCCCTGCGCCAAAAACCACTGAGATGAGTCTCCAAAGATTTTTTTAACAGCAGCTAAAGAATCGTATCTAATCCCTTCAAACTGGAACTTGTTCCTATTCTTCCAAATGATCCATAGAATCCAAGGAAAGGCTTGTCTAATATTTTGAGGGATGTCGTGGTTGTTAAGAGCAGACAACAAATAACTGAAGTTCACAAAAACCGACGAACCATGAAAACCTCCAAAGGGAGAAGGGAAATTTGTAATCGCCCACACTTGTCTTGCCACTGTGCATGTAAATAACACATGATTTACTGACTCACTTTCAAGACCACACAATTGGCATCTTGAATCCATCTTCACCCCCCGATGTTGCAGCTGATCAACCACCGGAAGAGCTTGACATAAAGCACGCCACATGAATGTCTTTATCTTCGGTGCGGTTTTGACCTGCCAAATTCTTGTTTTTAGACTATTCAAAGATGGCTCCTGTATCTCGAACTGCATTTTTGTCTGTAACACCTCTTGATTTGCGAGCCAATAAGCTGATTTTACAGAGAAAAAAACCATTCCTATTGTGCTTCCAAGTCCAGAAATCATTCATTTCCACCACCGGTTTATGTGCAGTAATGAGCGCAATATCAACTGCTAAGAACAAACCCCTTAACTTCTCTCTATCCCAGTCTCTGGTTTGGCAATCTATGATATCTGAGACTCTAAGGTCAATGTCCACCAGTGTATTCATCATCCATGGACATCTCAGTTGTCTCCCATCCCACAACCATGGATCAATCCAGAGGCGTCTAGACCTCCCATTTCCGATAGCCAAATGCAACCCCTTAACCAGTAAATCGCGGCCATGAAGAATACTCCGCCAAGCAAAGGATGGCCGAGTTCCTAACTGAGCTTCCATAAACTCTACAAAGGGAAAATATCTGCTTTTCAGAAAGCGCGCCATGAGACTATCCGGTTCCTGAATTAATCGCCATCCTTGTTTGGCTAACAAAGCCTGATTGAACAGCTCTAAGTCTCTAAAGCCCAGTCCTCCAAACTCTTTTGGTAAACAGAGTCTATCCCAACTAACCCAGTGAATCTTACGCTTTCCTTCGAATGAATTCCACCAAAAATCACTTATGGCTGAAGAGAGAGACTTACACGTTTGCTTTGGTAATTTGAAGCAAGACATTGCATGAATCGGCATAGCCAGGGCAACAGCTTTTATCAAAACTTCTTTCCCCCCTTGCGATAGCAAACGAGCAAACCATCCTGAGACTCTGTTTCTCAAGCTTTCTTGGATGTACGACAGCAACTCAACCTTAGAGCCACTGAAACATTCCGGAAGCCCTAAGTACGAACCAGCCCCACCTACACTAAAGATTCCAAAACTTTCCTTGATCACCGCATGTAGAAAGGGATCCACATTGCTTCCAAACGTCACAGAAGATTTGTCCACATTTACACATTGACCAGACAGCTTTCCATACACGGCCAAAATCTCTTGTAGTTTTTTGCACTGACCCAAGTCTGCCTTACAGATGAACAAACTGTCATCCGCAAATAATAAGTGAGTAATTGTCGGCCCCTCATCAGCGAAACAAATTCCTTCCAAAGACCTTTCCCTCTCTGCCTTCTCAATTAGGTGGGACAGGCCTTCCGTACATAAGACAAAGAGAAAAGGGGATATGGGGTCTCCCTGACGCAGGCCTCTATGGGGTACAAACATTCCATACTTCTGCCCATTCAAAAGAACTGAAAACGAGACCGAACGCACACAAAACATCACCCACTTCACCCATCTTCGGTTAAAACCCAAATCTTCCAAAAGTCCTTCCAGATACTCCCACTCCACTCGGTCATAAGCTTTGGACATATCAGACTTTATTGCTAAAAAATCCCGAGATATTACAGGATGAGTTCGAAGACTATGAACAATCTCATGAGCCAATATAATGTTGTCGGTAATCAGTCTTTCCGAAACAAAAGCAGATTGAAAAGGTGATACCAACTCTTGTAAGAAAGGCTGTAGTCTCATTGCTAAGATCTTCGAAACAATCTTATACATAACTGAGCATAGACTAATTGGCCTGAGCTGAGTCATTAACTCCGGATCAACTACCTTTGGCAATAGGCACAGCAAGGTATAATTCCACTCCATCGGGAATTCATCTGCAGTGAAAAATTCTTTAATTTCCACGGTAACCTGCTCCCCAATTACCTCCCAGAACTGTTGGAAAAACGTTGCCGTCATCCCGTCAGCTCCGGGTGCTTTAGCACCGTTAATGGCAAACACTGCAACCTTAACTTCTTCACCCGAGACCTCCTTTGTCAGGGCAGTATTCATTGCTGGTGTTACTCTAGGTGCGAAATCTTGAAAGAAATCCCCTAGCAACGTCGGTTTGACAGATGTAAACAAGTTCTGGAAATAGCTTACTGCTACAGCTCCTTTCGCTTCCTCAGATCTATGCTCCTGACCTCTATCATCTCGCAGCATTTCAATACTATTCCTGGATCTTGAGCTCTTCACAGATGCATGATAGAAGCCCGTATTTCGATCCCCCAACTTTAGCCATTTGTCCCTGGACTTTTGAAACCAGAAAATTTCCTCCTCCCTGTAAGCCAACTCCATTTGATGCTTCAACGTTTGCATTCGAACCGTACTTGGTTGTAAAGCAGATTCCTCTGTTTCTAGTTCTCTTTGGCATTCCAATATTCTTTCTCGAGAATTAGTATTCTCATTTTTCTTCCATAAGCTGATTGCCCAGCGACAATCTACTATCTTAGCAAACACGTTTTTTTGTCCATTACCCATCAGTTTCAACCAGGCCTCCGTGATGCACTCTTTGAAATCCGGATACAGTAGAAGCCTCTTATCAAAACGAAACTGTCCTTTAAAACTAGGCTCTCTCGGATCCAATTGCACCAATACCGGACGGTGATCAGAGCCTCTCTTCTCTAGGAATGTCTGAGACGCAAACTTGAATTTCTTGAACCAAGATTTGTTTCCAAAACATCTGTCCAATTTACATTGGATCCAAGACGTATTCCTCATTCCCCCCAAGTATAACTGTTCCCTGTGCTTGGCAATTCTGACATACCGCAAACCTTTATCATATTTGAGAAAGGCCAAAAAGTTGCATCATTCTTTAAAGGACCCCCAATCTTCTCGCCATTGTGCAGTAACACATTAAAATCGCCCACCATACACCAACACTCCTGACGACCGATGCCAATGCGTTCTAAACGCTCCCACACATGAGGCCGCATTTTTTCCATTGGATCACCATAGACACACGACACAAAAAATCTATGATCTCCGAACATAATAGCCATATCCAGCAAGTTTTTATCCGCATGCTTCATATCAATATGTACATTTTTCTTCCAAAAAAGAGCCAACCCTCCACTAGTACCTCTTGGCTCAACCGTATATACCCTTTCAAAACATAACCACACTTGAAGATCAACCACAACATCTCTAACATTCATAGTCTCCATTAGGAACAGCATCTCCGGTGAATGTTCGCTACACAATTCACGGAGACGAGGAATAACCAGGTCCTGAGTACGCCCCAAGCCCCGGCAATTCCAGCTGATTAGGCTCATTAATGAAGCAGCGGTCCCGCTCCGGGGACCACCGTCTTGGATGCATTCCTGCTTTGTTTAGGTTTCTTCCCTTGATCCACCCCTTCAGTAGCTTTTCGTTTCTCCATCGGTCCATGCTGCAGACCTTGTTTTATCTCAGCCGGACCTTCCTTTTCTGTCAATCCTCTTGCCGCAAGTGCTCTCTTATTTTTTGTTACTCTTTTTCTGGGTGTCTTTCTTTTTGTCAAAGTCCCGGAAGAGCTAGCTTCAGCAAAACTAACTCTTTTAACCGTAAGACTCGAATGGGGAAAAGAAAGACGTCCAGACTCCTTCAGCGACACTTTTTTTGCTTGAAGCATTTCCCAATCCATATCCTGATCACCTCCTGAGCTCAGCGCATTCCCCATAAACTTGTGATCATTTTCTCCTTGCTCCTCTTCCATTGTTTTACCATATTTCTTCTCGTAACCAAAGACTATGCCCTTACCTTTGTCCACATCTCTTATATGTGTAGGTAAGGTATCTAACTGCAAAATCGATCGCTCCGATAAAGGATCCTTCTGGACCTCAGCAACAGACGACTTGACCCGTTCTTCCCTAAGGATCCTTTCCGGTCCATTAGCCGTGGTGAGATAGATCCTCATTTCCTTTAGAACTTCTTCTGCAATGCGAGGTCTTCCTGTCAATTTGTTTATTCCCACTTGCTCTTCTCCCAGGACTCCAAACAGAGGATCTGACTTCTTCAAAAACGGTTCATGTATTTTCTGCTTTGTTTGTACCTTGGGACCATAGCCCGATCTCTGTTCATCTTTAAACTTTGCGTTTAGAGGGCATCTGTCTTGATCATGCGTTAGTCTCTGACACGTGAAACACCTCTTCGGAATCCTCTCATAGTGATACTGTATCGTCACGCTCTTCCCATTAGGTAAGGTCACAACTTTGGATCTTCTAAGAGGTTTCGATACATCCAACCTGACCTTCACTCAAACATAATCTCTACTCTGAGGCTTATCTGGGTCGAACGCAGCAACTACCACCGTACCTGCAAAATCCCCAAGACGAGTAATCGCTGGAAGCGTATAGTAGTTCACCGGTATGTTTTTTATTTGTACCCACACTGTGACATACTGAAGGTAGTCCTCCGGAGGCTCTTCCACCCATTTCTCCGTCACCAAAGCCCAATCTTTGTGAGTATGGACCCCCTTGTTCAAGATTTCCACCAAGTCGTGTTCATACTTGAAAATGAACTGGAACTGCTCCTTTGACAACGCTATCCCTTGAACTCTCTCGTACTTCTGCCATTTCCGCGGCATATCCATTATGACATCAGACACCACCTGATAATCTGGGTTAAGTATCCGACCATTGATACTCAATTTATTTCGCTCCACCGACTTATATTCCGGCAGATCCGGCATCAGGAACGGTTCATCATCCTCTTCATTGAGAGACATCTCCATTAAAGCTCGATCTAACGCCGCCGACATAACAAACCACTTGAACCAAACTAAACACTCCCCAAATCCCTAGTCACCCGTACCCGAAACTCCGATGACCAGAGAACAGAGAGAAGCGAAAGACCGAAAAAAAAAACAACCCGAAAAGAGACTCACAACCCAAAATCCGTCGCTCTAAAACCCTAGAAGTGAAAGCACCGCCGTACACCACAGTGGCAAAACCACCCGAAAAGCTCTTTTCTTTTAAAAGCAAAGCCTCTAAACAGAAAAGAGAGTCTTGTGCCAAAAAAGGGAAGCTTTAAAACTCAGTACATACCATACTATGAAACAAGATTCTTCGATTTTAATTAACTAAATGTCGTCCACAAGCAATCGCCATCTGGATTATGTAGATCGATATGATGTGGGTGCCACTCCTTGTATTTGCTCAAACGTGAATTCAGTCCACCACCTTCACAAGTCACCACAGCTCACGAATATATTACTTGGCCAATATATATATGATTTAACATTCATACCAAAAACAAGATAAAAAAGAAGATTTATATGTATATCTCTGTTTTTAAAAGAGAATAAAAAGAGAGAGATGTATTTTGTAAACTAGGAGGTACGTCTGCTATTATCCTCTGAGTGAGAATCGCAGTCCATTACAGCTTGAGTCTTTCATTTCGAAAGCAATATTCTGATCCTTGAGGCATTGGTTTGATATATTTACGAGGAATACTATAAAATGACATTTTTGAATAATTTAGTACTAAAAATGATTGTTTGATGAAAAAAATTAAAATGACCATTTCGTTTGGAAAAAAAACGCTGTACTTTTTTTTTTAAATGGTCATATTCACAATTTTTTAGTAAAAACTAAAAAGTCATTTTTGAGATTAAAATTACGAACAAGTTCACCGTACCAAATGCCCCTATATTTAATGATCTATGAACGATATCTTCATCTCAACGCAATGTTGTGATAGCAATATGAATTCGTGATGTGCTATATATTTTTTGATCAATTATTAATTTAATCGTTTTTGTGTTTTTTAATCAATATGGACTAGTAATTAATGGATCAACAAATTTTTAATTTATTTAAAATAATTATATTTTTAACTTAATTTTTTTACTGAACAACCGATTATCAATAAAGTATGACATAATAATAATGAATTTCAATATTTTATGTTAAATTAATATGAAAAATATGATTGCATTCTTTATGTTAAAGATAGTAAGTTATTTCGTTAAATGACACGTTTATGGCTTGATCAAACACTTTATTTTAACGTTCATGTGTTTGTTTAGGTGAGCTTAATCGTTAGGACACTATCCAACGATTAAACGAACACATGAAGAACACATCTCATTTTCTAAATAAATTATTTCTTACTCTTCGCTCGAAAGTTATTTCTACCGAAAACACATCATATAATCAAAACACAAAATCATTCATCCCAAATGATCCCACAAAAACTTGATGAACAGATACTTTGATTACTCTAATATAGTAATATCCATGCCGACTAATGCGAAAGGTTGATTATTACTATAATTCAATTGACTTTAATAAAAGTAAACAAAATAAAATAACCAAAGTAAATGATTTACTGAAAAAAAAAAAAAAATACAAAAGACTTGAAAGCTGCGTCTCACAACGGCCATTTAAGAGAGAAGCACGACTATTAATTTTTTCTCCTCGCGACTGTTTTGCTCTCTTCCTACACGCGCCGCTTCTCTCCCTCACGCGCCGCCGCAAAAAATCTCAAATCTAAATCAATCTCTCGGCTTTCCTTCTCAACTTTGTCCCGCTTATCTTTATTTATTTTCTTCTTTCCGCTTAACTTTTCCTTTCCTTCTTCCTCTTTTATCTTCTTCTCTTCTCTCCTTTTCACTGTTCTGTCGTTTTCTACTTTCTTTTCCTTAAGATCTCGGAAACCTAAAAAAGAAAGAGGAATCTAGGGTTTCTCTGATTTCGATTCAGGGGGTCGAGGTAATTTTATGAGTAAGAGGTGGTTCTGGTCTGTGATGATAAGAGAATCATCTTCTTCGCCATGGGAGGAGTAACTTCATCAATCGCCGCAAAGTTCGCTTTTTTCCCGCCAACGCCACCGTCTTACGGTTTGATATCCGACGACAGTTCCTCCGTTGACCGGCTGTACATAACTGAAGTCCCTCGCCGCGACGACGTTGACGTCCTCAAGCTGCGGACCCGTCGTGGCAACGACATCGTTGCTATTTATGTGAAGCATCCGAAAGCTAACGGGACGCTTCTTTATTCCCATGGAAACGCCGCCGATTTGGGTCAGATGTTTGAGCTCTTCGTCGAGCTTAGCAATCGCCTCCGTGTTAATATCATGGGGTAAGTTTCAAGTTCTTGACTTTATTGCTATAAAAATGGAAACTTTGATTCCCAGAGGAACTTTTTGTTTCCAAATTTGACATTTGTTAAATTGATTAAAAGCTTGTGGTATGTATGTATGTGGACTTTATGAAGATTTGGTTTTTCTTTTTTAGTAAGAGAATGTTAACAGTATAATGACAAATCTATGTGACTCTTACCAAAACATTATGTGTCTTGTTGACTCAAATGCATTTAATTCATATAGTCTCTAAGTTCAAGTTTTTTCGCTCTAATGCTTCTATAGAAATAGTTGGACTCTTGTGCTTCAAGCATTTTCATTGAAACTAGTCGTACTTCTTCTCTGTATCTTCAATTTCATCACTTTATTGCTATAAAAATTGAGTCTTTTGGGTTTTTTTCTTCCAAAGTTGCCATTTGTTAAATTGATTAAAAGCTTGTGGTATGTATGTATGTGGACTCTATGAAGATTTGTTTTTTTTTCAGTAAGAAAAGTTAACAGTATAATGACAAATCTATGCGACTCTTACCAAAACAGTCTAGGTCTTGTTGACCCAAATGCATTTAATTCATATAATAGTCTCTAAGATCATGTTTTTTTCCCTAAATGTTTCTGTAGAAATAGTTGGACTCTTGTAATGCAAGCTTTTGCACTGAAACAAGCTATACTTTGGGCATATCTTTTATACATTCTTGCTTAATGTATGAACGTTATAAATGTATCATTTCTTGGAGTTAGCCAAAGCTTTTGGCTTTATGCTGTTCGTAGAAGATAGTTCTTTTAATCCATACTTCGGTTTTTTTCCTTTGCTAGGTATGATTACTCTGGTTATGGTCAGTCTACTGGAAAGGTAGTGTCCTAAGCTTCCAAGTTTTAACTTTTAATTTTGTGATAACTATAGACTCCATGTATTGTTGTTTCTGATGGATATTAAATTTTTGTTACTTGAATCAGGCAAGCGAATGTAATACATATGCTGATATAGATGCGTCATATAACTGTCTCAAGGAACACTATGGTGTAAAAGATGATCAACTGATATTATATGGTCAGTCTGTTGGTAGTGGACCTACGATTGATCTAGCTTCGAGGACGCCTAATTTAAGAGGAGTTGTTTTGCACAGCCCTATTCTCTCTGGGATGAGAGTTTTGTACCCGGTTAAACGAACTTACTGGTTTGACATTTACAAGGTGAGTTAGTAGTAGAAGACATTTAGACATATTTGTTATGGTTTCGATGTACTTACATGCACAGTTCCTCGTTTCAGAATATCGACAAGATCAGTGCTGTTACCTGTCCTGTCTTAGTCATCCATGTGAGTAATGCTCATTTCTGACTTTCATTACTGCCTTTTTCTTGTTCTCATTTTTGGTGGATAGAGTTGTCATCCATTGCTTTCACAGATTCTTGTGGTGAATTAAAACTTGTAGGTTTATAGGACCATTTTTACAATAAAATGTTTTGGTGAAACTCAAGTTGTTGAATTTATGAGAGATTCAATTGGGTAGCTATCAATAGAATATGATCTGTCTTCTCTTATGTCGTCAATTCCTATCTAATATCCCTCCCCGTAAACATTGATTAGTTGAAGAAAACAACGTGTTGTGTCTTAAACAGAGCAGTGAGATCTGAATGTAAACCACTGTGTGTGTGTTCTTTTTTTTAAACTCTCTTGTGTGGTGTTTTAGGGAACTGCAGATGAAGTAGTTGATTGGTCTCATGGGAAACAACTTTGGGAACTTTCGAAAGAAAAGTACGATCCTTTGTGGGTATCTGGAGGAGGACACTGCAACTTAGAACTCTATCCAGAGTTCATAAAACATCTGAAGAAGTTTGTAATATCGTTATCTAAACCCAAGGGACCAAGAAACGGTTCAAACAAGACTACTGCAACGGATGCAACCAAAAGCCAGAGCAAGCCATCAGAGAACGGACGTCCCGACACATTTCAACTCGGCTGCTGCCTTCCGGAAGTTTCTAGAAACAGCGTTGACAGTCAGCTTGAAAAATCTAAGAAGACTAGTAAACCTGAGAAGTCTCGGATGAGCGTTGATAGGTTTAGAAGGAAGAAAGGTCTGGTCTGGTGACATAAAGCAACGATCAAAAAACAGGTTTATTTGTTGCAACACCTGTTACTGTAATACATGTACTTCTTGTTTACACTTAAGTTATGACGCGTGTGCTTTTGTTTTGCTTTGTTTTTTTTTTTTTCTCTCAGGTTTGTTGTATGTATTTTCTGACAGAAACAAATCAAACTCAAAAGTCTTGTTTTTTATTTATGGATGTAGCTTTTTCATGGTTAAAAAGGCTGTAATGACTGATTAGTTTGACAGGTTAAATCTGAAATGTCTGCAATAGTTTAAGTGTGAGCAAAAGTTTTGTACCGATCCTTACCATACGAAATGGCTTAACTGAAACCAAATTGTAGCAATGTATGAGCAAATAAACAAACTAACGTCAAAAACTGAAATTACAATTTTGGATAACCCCGAGCAGAACCAAATTTATAAACAACTTTAACCAAAACCGAATCTGTTTCGGTTTTAGTTTGGATTTACTTTTCACAAAGCCGAAAAAACCAAACAGGAACCTAACCGAATACTAGACAGACTATAGACTCTCAACATCCATGGAATCATACTTCTGAGTAAAAAGTGAGGAGCTTTCACCTGATAGTTGAGATGACTGAGCAAAATTTTGCAGTTGCATATGCAAAAGAGGCTTAGGAGGGGCTTTAAGAGAATCCAAGCTACCTTCCATCATCTCCACGACTCTGTTCATTGATGGACGATCTGATGGACGTAACTGAACACACCAAAGACCGACCAAGATCATCTTTTTCGCAAGATCTTCTTCTTCTTCAGTTATATCATCTCCAAGAAACCTTGTGCTGTCTCCAACTTCAACATCATTATAGATGCAATCCGGAAAGTAAACCGTGGTCTTGTTCGGATCAGCATTTTCGGCTCGTTCTTTGTTCCTTGCTCCAATCATCTCAAGAACCAACATTCCATAGCTATACACATCCGACTTGTGAGACACGGTTCCATACAATCTTGAAAACAGCTCCGGAGCAATGTATCCGATCGTTCCTCTCGTGTCAAGAAACGACAAGATGCTTTCTTGCTTCTCACAGAGCTTAGCGAGACCAAAGTCAGCAACTTTGGGTCTGAGATTCTCATCCAACAGCACATTCTGAGGTTTAATGTCGAAATGCACAATTCTTGTTTTGCAGCTGTAGTGCAAGTACTCGATTCCCTTAGCAACGCCTAACGCAATCCCATATAACGTACTGACATCAAGATTCAACGACTGATCTAAAGATCCATTCTCAAGAAACTCATATACAATCGCTCTTTTGGAACCTTCGTAGCAGAAACCAAGCATAGAGACAATGTTAACATGAGATGTTTGGCTCATGCTTGCAACTTCGTTGATGAAATCTTCACAATCACTCTTTGAACCATTCAGAACTTTTACTGCAACTTTACTACCATCACGTAGCTTCCCTTTATACACAGTTCCAAATCCTCCTCGTCCAACTACTTCTGCAAATGATTTCGTAATCTTCTTGATTTGTCCATAACTATACCGTCTCAGGCTTACAAGTGCCTCAAGATTATGATCTCTCCCAGCATTGATTGCTCTTCTCTCGCTTACAACAAATGCTAGAAGTACCAACACATATACCGTTAATACTGTCCCTACAACTGAAAAGTAAATACAAACTTTTGTTTAGTCTCAATCACACGAAAGCTCAATAGAAATCAAATTGGTAATCCTAACCTGAACCATATGCGATCACTATGGATCGATTCATGCGGTAAGTTCCTGAAAATATTGAATAGGCTAATGAACAATATTGCATACAAATAAAGATGACGGATTCAAACATTGGAGGATTTAGAGATTTTACCACCAGTTTTATACATTGTATCACTGCAAATCAAGCCACAGTGTCCACCAGGGATAATACAGTCTTGACAAAATTTCTCACCAATCGTCATCTTCACTTCAAATCCTTTTCTAAGAACTTTCTTCAAATGTGACAAACTTAAACCTTGTTCATCTGGGACGTAACTTGTAGGAACTGTGACTTTGAAACTCTTATCACAAAGTTTACGATACTTGGAGTTTTGAATCAGCGAGCCAAGACCTTTCTCTGGACTTGGACATGTGAAATTCCCAAGGAAGTGGCGGCGAGTGTCACAAGCGTAGAACACGGTGAGGCTTTTGTACGAAGGTAAATTCTGGAAGAGCTCAGATGGCAAATGTGCGGAGGAGAATGAAGCGGAGCAGAAAGATGCTGAGAAATCTTGTCTGAAAAGTCGAATGGTGTTGGATGTGTTGTCCACATGGAGGAGACTGTAGTTGTGGCCTGTGATGAAAAGAGTGGTTGTGTTTGTACGTTTGTCGCAGTTAAGTTTCAGAGAAGGATGACCACATTTCTGAAGGCGATTCTCTCCCCAGAAAGGGAAACCAACAGAGATGTTGCCACAATGAATCAGAGTATCACAAAACCCACTTGGTGCTCGCTGGCTTAGGGCACAAGGAAGATGATGAAACAAGAATATTAAGAATAGACAGAATCTACCTGTTGGAGATCCCATGGATAGAGTAGAGAATGTTTCTGCTGTGATTAGATATCCAAAAGACAGAACATGAAAGAAGAGACTTGACTAAGAGTTAGCTAGTTGACTATTCTTACTACTATTGAAGCCAAAGACAGGTGTGGTTTAAACAAAATCATTCATCTGATGAACGGAATATTTATTTACGTATGTTCCTTACTTCTTCTTCTGTCTTGTCTTTTTTCTGAAGGTTCTTGTGTTTGTTTGCCTTGTTCCTGTCCTGATCAAAGACAGAACGTGAATAAGGTTATAAAGGAAAGACTTGACTATGAAAGATAGAGAGAGACGTATAGAAGGGAATTAGTTGAATATTCTTACTACTATTGAGATCAATAAATGCATGGTTTAGATTGAATCCTTTATTTAATAAACAGAATAATTTCTGTCTTGTCTTTTTCTCAAGCTGATTTTTTTTGTGTCTGTCCTTTACCAAGTTGAGATATTTCTGAATTTTCAGTTTCGTTGATAAGAACAAACATCGTTTAGTACTTATTAACCACAAACACTGTATCCATTGATTCTCTCACGAGCTAATCATCCCTTTACACAATGTTCACACGACCCTTTAAGCCATCAATTGCATAAATGAAGAAGAAGAAGAAGATACATAAGAACTCCTTAAGAGCTAGCAATAACAAGTTCTTGATCTCTCTCATAACCTCATAAGCAAAATCAAGATCTAACTGAATTAATTTTGTTGATAAAGAGGTTAATTTTGTTAATATAGAGCTAATATACGAAAAATACATGAAAACACCATACATAATTAAGTCACCAAAACAGATAAAATAAACTGAAAAGACTGAATACTAGACTTAGATAAGGCTATAAATTGTAGTTTTATAGGTTCTTCAACATTCATGGAATTATACTTCGGAGTAGACTGAGCTTTCATCTGATGGCTGAGATGTCTCTGCAAGATTTTGCATTGGCATATGCAAAAGAGGCTTAGGAGGGGCTTTAAGCGCGTCTAAACTTCCTTCCATCATCTCTACGACTTGGTTCATCGATGAACGATCTGACGGGCAAAATTGAATGCACCAAAAACCGACCAAGATCATCTTTTTTGCAACACCTTCTTCTTCTTGAATTATTTCACCCCCAAGAAGCTTTGTGCTATCTCCACTTTCAAGATCCTTATAGATCCAATCCGGAAAGTAAGCCGAGCTGTTGTTTGGATCACCTTTTTGGACTCGTTCTTTGTTCCTTGCTCCAATCATCTCAAGAACCAACATTCCATAGCTATACACATCCGACTTGTGAGACACACTTCCATACATTCTTGAAAACAGCTCTGGAGCAATGTATCCTATAGTTCCTCTCGTGTCAAGCAATGACAAGATGCTTTCTTGCTTCTCACAGAGCTTAGCGAGACCAAAGTCAGCAACTTTAGGTCTGAGATTTTCATCCAAGAGCACATTCTGAGGTTTAATGTCGAAATGCACAATTCTTGTTTTACAGCTATAGTGCAAGTACTCAATTCCTTTAGCAACGCCTAGCGCAATCCCATATAACGTACTCACATCAAGATTCAACGACTGATCTAGAGATCCATTCTCTAGAAACTCATATACAATTGCTCTTTTGGAACCTTCGTAGCAGAAACCAAGCATGGAAACAATGTTAACATGAGATGTTTGAAAAAAATCCCAGTTTTATAGAGAGGCTGACGTGGAAAGGGCGATCAGACAGGCGAATCAGGACTACTGTTTCTCTGCGGCACAGATCTAGTTTGGTGGCTTCTCAGGCTTTTCTACCGACCATGTCGGCGCCGGAGAATTCCGGTGATTCACAACCGAATCCTCAGGTATTCCCTTAACCTCCACTCTTGGATTGCCAGCCTATTCTCGAGGGTCCTCAATCTCCGCGTGATGATTCACAACCTCTGGTGGATTCACAATCTCTGTCGGGTGATTCACGACCTAAAACGAATCAACCATCATGGACATCGGTGGTCCAAAAGAAACAGAGTCTCGCCTGGCATGATCTGCGTATGTCAGATACTGACGGAATCTGTGCAGTGGAAATTCCGGACAATATCATTGATGAAGCAACCCCTCTATGGGAGGATATGATCTTGGGAAAATTTCTATCAAAAGCTCCACATGTGGTGATGGTACATGTCATTGTAAATAAGATCTGGCCAGTGGGGGATAGATCAACAAAGGTCGAAGTCTTCGTAGTGGATGAAACAACGATGAAGTTCAAAATCAGCAGTAGCTCTGTTCGTTCCCGAGTTCTTAGCGAGTGATATGTTGGATTTTGACCCAAACTAACCTTATTATCTAATTGCTTTTTAGAGTTTTTGAGTTTATTTCAGGAGATTTTAGGTAGCTTTGGAGCTGTTATTGGAGTTTGGAGCATTTGGGACCTTTGGAACAGAAAAGAACAAGAATTGAAGAAAAGAAGGAAAATCCTGCAAATTATCACCAACTCCAATCGGCGAGCACATGCTCGCAAATATCGGCCACCAAGTGAGCACATGCTCGCCGCGGAAGAGAATTAAAAGGAGACAACTTAACCTAATCCTGCCGACTTTAAAAGGAAGCAGCCACCCTTCCTGCCGCCTATGCCTTCTTATATAAATACTCCCCTTTAGTTTTAGGTTTTGGAAGAATCCTATCTTTTATTTTCTACTTCTTAGCTTTTAGTTTTCAAGTTTTTAGCTTTCTACTTGTAAAGGGAGAAGATATCTGCCACAATTCTGAGAAGATTTCTGAACCCTATTCTTTTTAATATCGATTTCAATGCAGTCTTTTTATTCATCTGTTTTATTTCTTTCATCTTTGATTATGTCTGAGTAGATCTATTAGTTAGGTTAAGGTTTTCAAGGGAATTCATGAGCTAGGGTTGAACACAAATAGGATATCAAAATCGATAGTCTTCATCTAGGTGGTTCTTATTGCTTGGATCGATTTGATCACTTGATTCCATGATCTTAGGTTTATCTAGACAGCGAGAGTTGCTAGGTTGCTAGAAGAGATCTAGATGAGCAATTTATTCATTACCTGCGAGAGTAGATGTATTGGAGAATTGTGAACAAATCAAACCTAACCAATAATGCTTATCTGCGATTCTGATACCAACGAGAGTTAGGATTTTTTAGGTTGCTAGATAAAGGTATTAGTACCACGAGAGTGGATTAATATTACCTTAGTGTTTGAGTTCTAGACTTGTTCTTAATAATCGCCTGAATAGTTGTTTGACCTTTGCTCTGAATCTCCTGCGAATTGCCTTGACCTAACGCTTGTTTTAATATTATTTACAAACCGATTTTATTGTTTCTTGCTAGTCACGATTTCTTACAACCCCATATTGAATCTCTTAGCTCTTGATTTTAGCTTATTAAACCATAGTGTGAACTTGGTCTTCGTGGGATCGACCCCTAAGTACTACTCTGATTTGCTGTGCACTTGCAGTAGGAAATAGGGTTTAAAACCTGTGTATCAAGTTTTTGGCGCCGTTGCCGGGGACCAAATTTTCACCTTTGGTTACGCTGCTGAATCATTAGACTAAGAACTTTATTGAACTCGTTTTCTTTTCTTCTTTGTTTTTGTGTTTCAGGTGCATGTCCACAAGGAGCACAAGAAGCAAAAAAAACGAAAATCTTGAGAGCTTGACAAACGAAGAGCTAGCAAGGAGAGAACGAGAGAACAGGCAGAGACGCAACACGCCTGTTCCGGAACCAGAAACGTCTGACACCGACACTCGAGAGATGGGCGACCACAACGCCATTGCGGCTCAGCTGCAACAACTTCAGACAGCCATGGAGCAGCTGCGTTTGCAACAAGAAAGGCAGCTCGTGCAACAGCTGCTTTCGGAGACAAAGATGCAGCACACGCCTACTATGAAAACCGAGCCGCGATCATCCCTCCGACCATTCAAAGGCAAGATTATGAGATCAAGCCTCAGATGATTGCACTCGTGAAGCAGCACCTCTTTCACGGCTTGCCTGCTGAGATTCCGATGGATCACATCGAGAACTTCGAAGAGATCTGTAGCACAACCGGCTCCAATGGTGTGCCTCCAGATTTCTTGAAGTGCAAGCTTTTCCCCTTCTCTCTTGCGGGAAAAGCATCACGGTGGTTAAAGTCTTTACCACCAGGGTCTTTGGCGACTTGGGCTGATGCGAGATCAGCTTTCTTGGACAAATTCTACACTAAGTCCAAGACCGCAGCCTTGAGGAACAAGATTTCCTCATTCGAGCAACATCCCGGCGAGACATTCAATGAAGCGTGGGAGCGATTCAAAGAGTATAAGCGTGAGTGCCCTCACCACGGTTTCAGCGATGAGCAGCTGCTCAGTACTTTCTATGATGGAGTAGAATGGGACTACAGAAACGCCCTCAATGCCGCCAGCAATGGAGATTTCTACACCAAATCAAAGGAAGGAGCTATAGAGCTGATTGAGAACCTTTCCGCGAGTTCCAGCAACAAGAGTCCAGAGACGATAGGAAGAAGGTCAACAGCGTGGAGTCCAAGCAAATTGCGGAGCTTGCAGCCAAGGTTAACCTTCTCTTGAAGGGAAACCAGAAATCGGTCCACTTTGTGGATGAGAATGAAGGAACGGTGATGATCAAAGGGAGGTCAATTACGTGAATGGGCAAGGATTTGGACAGAACCACGGATTCAACACTCAGGGTTTCAATACCCATCCGAATTCGTCCTATAGGAGCACTAATATGGAGAATCCGCAAGATCAGGTTTACCCTAAGCAAGGAGGCCAGAATCAGATTGGTTTTCAGAAGCACTACTCCAACAACTACCAGAACCAGCCATTCGTTCCAAATCAGAACCGTTTCCAAGCAGGGGTCCAACCGAGACAGTCTTTCGCAAATCCGCAGCCTTCATCTTCAGCAACCGGCTCTCAAGACGAGCTGAAGGACATGATGCAACAACTACTGACAGGACAGCAAAAATCTGCGGCTGAGATCAACTCCAAGGTTGAAACAATGTATGTCGATCTTAATGGGAAGTATGAGGCTGTGTGGACTCACATGAAGCAGCTCGACACTCAGATTTCACAAATCGCTGAATCGACTAAGAGGACACCAGGGACTCACGCAGAGGTGAACTACGTAAATGGAGGTTATGTGGAGGATCAGAGCTTTCAAGCTCAGGCGTCTAACTCCCAAGACGAGCTGAAGTCCCTTATGCATTTGGTTTTACTAAACCAACAGAAATCTGCTCATGAGGTCGATGTCAAGATGGACAGCATGTACAATGATCTCAACAGTAAGTTTGAAGCTGTGTGCACTCACATGAAGGAGCTTGAGATTCAGATTGGTCAAACTGCTGAGGCATCAGGAATTCTTCCTGGGAAGGTTGAAAAACCTAAGGCAGAATTCGTCAATGCAATCGAATTGCGCAGTGGAAAGACACTACACGCATCTGCAGCTTCATCTCCAAAATCGGCAAAAGAAAAAGAGGCGACCTCGGAGCACATGCTCCCACCCGGCGAGCACCTGCTCGGTGGAAATCAAGGTGTCCGTAAAAACGATGGTGCATACGACCGTACAGCACGCGCTGTAGCATCAACCTCATCCGTTGATATTCTCGAAGACGACACAACAGAGCACCCCAACTCTCCGACAGAGCACCTGCTCGCTACCCCAGAGCACATGCTCCCCCGAGATGCTCCACCAAACCTGCAGAAAATCTTCCAGCGAGGGTTTACACTCCTAAGGTGCCTTATCCAGTTCCACCACCATTGAAGGTATTGTCTAAGGCTGAAGATCCTGGGAAGTTCTTGGTCCCATGCTCCATTGTTGGAATTGAATTCAAGGACGCTCTTTGTGATTCTGGGTCTTCTGTTAATCTCATGTCGAAGGAAATTGCAGAGAGGTTGAAAATTTCGGAGGTAAAGCCTAGTCATATGACTCTTCAATTTGCAAACTCGTACTCATCAACATCGTCTGGCAGTATTCACGATCTACCTGTCCGAATAGGGGATTGCCTAGTTCCAACTGATTTTCAGGTCGTGGAGATGCGAGAAGGTTATGACATGCCCTTACTTCTTGGAAGACCATTCATGGCTACAGTGGGTGCAGTCATCGATATGCCGAATAAGCGAGTCTGTTTTTCCAAGATTGACAAGAAGGTCTTCTACAAAGTCGTTCCCATAGGAACCACCACACGCGCCTCTGCATCTCAGCAGTGGATATAGAAGAAGCACGTCCTCCGATCCCGCGAGCACCTGCTCCACCACCGGGAAGCTTAAGCAAAAGACAAAGACGCAACAAAACGTGCAGTGCAGAAAGATTACGGGAGGTCCTCAATTGATTTTGATCCCTCAAGGATGTGATGGAGATTCGGTTGATTACAAGGTAAAGTGCAAAGGTCGTCCTAAACCTTTCTATAGAGTTAGAGCTATTCTTCCATCAGAATTGAAAGAGAAGGGTATTGGTATTGCGAATGGAATGCTGAGTACGGTTCTGAACATGAGAATGCCTGATTATGGAGTTTGTTTTGGAGCAAGCTCTCAAGCCCAACCTGATTGATACATGGCACCAAGTCAAGCTAGTGACTTAAACCAAGCGCTGAGTGGGAGGCAACCCACTGGTAAGTTTCTATATTTTATTTATTTTTGCTTTTGATTTTTGGTTTTGGTTTTCTCTATTTCAGATCAAAAAAAAAAAAAAAAAAAAAAAAAGAAAGAAAAACAGACGGAGGCGAGAGAAAAGGAGGCAAGCACCCACTTCTGTTCCGGAGCACCTGCTCCGCCATGGTGTTCTTCCTGCCGACTCATGTGAGTTTTCTCGAAGCTTTCTCTAGCCTATTTTCACACCGAGACGGTGTGAAGTAAGTCTGGGGGAGGTTCGTACCTTGAATCTTATTTTGCTTCGTGTTTTTTTTACTCTTTTGTTATTTCTTTTAGAGTCAGTCCATTTTATTGGGTCATAATTTTGATTGGGATTTATGAACTATCTCTTAGAATGTTGAGCTGGCTGTTTTTACTTAGTGACCATATCTTTAGGATCCATTCAGCTAAGACTAATGAAAAATCCAAAGTCTGACCAGTCCACTAGAAAGACCCATATTTCCAGCAATTTTACAGACCTGAGCTATTTACGGAGATCTTTCAACTGTTAGCCGGTGATCAAAGAGCTTGATTCTCTCATTCATACCTGACATCTGCGGCTGTTGTGAGAAGCGTTTGGTACTCCTCTCCCTTATTCTGAAAATCCTGAGAAACAAATGAAAAGATGAGATGATTTTCTTTTGAGTAAAGGGGTAGGAAAATTTCCGATGACCCCATTATTTTACTTTGAAAGGAATGATCACACAAAGGTGGAAACGAGGGAAAGGAAAATTTCCGATGACCCCATTATTCGTCACACCTTTGCAATAAAAAAAAAAGAGAAAAAGAAAAGAAGATCATAAGAAAAAAAAAAGGGAGATGATCAAAAGATCAATGCAGAGTTTGAGAAAAGAATAAGTCTGGGGGAGAGAAAGAGTACCAAAAACGTGGATTACATGGTTGTATTTGTCAAGGTATAGTATGGGAAAGAGTCTATAAGGTTCTTGGCATTGGAAGCATTGTTAGTCTCTATGCAATGATGGATAGTGGATGAAGTTGAGATTTTGTGGAGTTTATCTGGAAAAACTGCGATGTGGCTAAGGAGAAGTACATGGTGGTCGATTTTTGATTGGTTCATGAAGAATGTGGATTACAGGTCTAAGTGGTTGGTGCGATTATTCTAATTGAGATTGTGAAATCCCTGTTTTCAACTCTTTCTTCTCGGTTTAGGTTTTAGTTTGTTTGAGGACAAACAAAGATCTAAGTCTGGGGGAATTGATATGTTGGGATTTTGACCCAAACTAACCTTATTATCTAATTGCTTTTTAGAGTTTTTGAGTTTATTTCAGGAGATTTTAGGTAGCTTTGGAGCTGTTATTGGAGTTTGGAGCATTTGGGACCTTGGAACAGAAAAGAACAAGAATTGAAGAAAAGAAGGAAAATCCTGCAAATTATCACCAACTCCAATCGGCGAGCACATGCTCGCAAATATCGGCCACCAAGTGAGCACATGCTCGCCGCGGAAGAGAATTAAAAGGAGACAACTTAACCTAATCCTGCCGACTTTAAAAGGAAGCAGCCACCCTTCCTGCCGCCTATGCCTTCTTATATAAATACTCCCCTTTAGTTTTAGGTTTTGGAAGAATCCTATCTTTTATTTTCTACTTCTTAGCTTTTAGTTTTCAAGTTTTTAGCTTTCTACTTGTAAAGGGAGAAGATATCTGCCACAATTCTGAGAAGATTTCTGAACCCTATTCTTTTTAATATCGATTTCAATGCAGTCTTTTTATTCATCTGTTTTATTTCTTTCATCTTTGATTATGTCTGAGTAGATCTATTAGTTAGGTTAAGGTTTTCAAGGGAATTCATGAGCTAGGGTTGAACACAAATAGGATATCAAAATCGATAGTCTTCATCTAGGTGGTTCTTATTGCTTGGATCGATTTGATCACTTGATTCCATGATCTTAGGTTTATCTAGACAGCGAGAGTTGCTAGGTTGCTAGAAGAGATCTAGATGAGCAATTTATTCATTACCTGCGAGAGTAGATGTATTGGAGAATTGTGAACAAATCAAACCTAACCAATAATGCTTATCTGCGATTCTGATACCAACGAGAGTTAGGATTTTTTAGGTTGCTAGATAAAGGTATTAGTACCACGAGAGTGGATTAATATTACCTTAGTGTTTGAGTTCTAGACTTGTTCTTAATAATCGCCTGAATAGTTTTTGACCTTTGCTCTGAATCTCCTGCGAATTGCCTTGACCTAACGCTTGTTTTAATATTATTTACAAACCGATTTTATTGTTTCTTGCTAGTCACGATTTCTTACAACCCCATATTGAATCTTAGCTCTTGATTTTAGCTTATTAAACCATAGTGTGAACTTGGTCTTCGTGGGATCGACCCCTAAGTACTACTCTGATTTGCTGTGCACTTGCAGTAGGAAATAGGGTTTAAAACCTGTGTATCAGCGAGGCATGTGGAACATAGCGGATGTTCCAATGGTTGTTTCAAAGTGGTCCCCGGTGAAGGAAGCAGATCATCATGAAATCACGAGGATCCCAATGTGGGTTACGATGGAAAATGTTCCTCACTCCATGTTCTCTGAAATGGGACTGGGTTTCATTGCCAGTGCAGTGGGACACCCAAAGAAGCTTCACCCGGACACTCTCCAGTGCAAAAAATTTGACGAAGCCAAGATATTCGTCGAAGCGGAAGTAACAAAAGGATTTCCATCAAAACGACGTTTCAAATCAGCGAAAGGAATCGACACTATTATTCAATTCAAATACCCATGGTTGCCTCCGAGGTGCGCTACCTGTGGTAAATGGACTCATTCATCTTCTAAATGCACTAGTCGGCCGGTTAAAACCATAGAGGAGCCAAAAGAGGATCAGGTACAGCAGAGTTTGGTGACTGAGACTTAGAATCTACAAAATGTTGTAGCGAACGCAGAAAAAGAGGAAACAAGTAATACTGCAGAAACAGTAGTGATCGAGGCAGATAAAGAGGAAGGTTGGTCTGATGTTTCACCTACAAAGACAGGGCGTAGTCCGAGTAAAAAAGGTCAGGCTGACGAAACTCAGATTGCACAAGCTTCTAAATTTTCTGTTCTTAGTGACCTGGGAGAGGAAGGGGAAATACTGGAACACGAAAAGGAGGATAAGAAGATGGACTACGCCACGACAGAGCAGGAAGATATTCCAGTGAAAACTGTTGAAGATACTTCAACGATATCACAGCAGCCCTCTCTGCGAATCAACATGCCTCACAATTCTAAGACAAAAAACATTTTGGTTTCAGCAAACTCGGCTCAAGTGAAGGAGAGATTTCCGGCTACTACGAGCAAAAGAGTCCCTCGAAAGCAAAATTAAATGTCGTGTTTCTTCTGGAATATCCGTGGGTTAAACAAACCATCAAAACATCCGGTGATCCACAACTGGATATCAAAGGAGGAAATGCAATTTGGGTGTCTTCTTGAGACACGAGTCAAAGAACACAAAAGTAAGAAAATCATGGAGAAAGTACTAAAAGGGTGGACAGTTCTAACTAACTATGAACACAGCCCAAGGGGAAGAATCTGGGTTGTTTGGAGAGACTCGGTCAGGATAACTCCGATTTTCAAGTCTAATCAAATGATCACTTGTTCAATACTTCTGAAAGAACGAGATGAGGAATTCTTCTGTTCCTTTATCTATGCTTTAAACACTGCAGAGGAGAGAAAGTGTTTATGGGAAGATATGAAGAATCACCATGACTGTCCAATGTTTCATAATAAACCTTGGATGCTAATGGGTGATTTTAATGAGACTCTACAACATGAAGAGAACTCTGTTTTTGAAGATTCTGTAGCTGCTCATCAGGGAATGAAGGATTTTCAGACAGTCACAAATCAATGTGCTTTGATAGACCTGGGTTACCATGGGCCATTGCTTACATGGTGTAATAAGCGCACAGAGGGACTAATATGCAAAAAAACTCGACAGAGTACTGATCAATGATGTTTGGTTGCAAAAAAGTACTGAGGCCTATTCTGTCTTTGAAGCAGGGGGAGTGTCTGATCATTTGCGATGTAGAATTGAGTTACACCGACCGGAGATTATTAAATGTAAACCCTTCAAGTTCATGAATGTTGTTGGGACTATGCCGAAGTTTATCCCATTAGTGGACAACAACTGGAAAACCACGGAAAAGCTGTTCCACTCGACTTCTGCTATGTACCTGCTATCAAGAAAATTGAAAGGGCTGAAATTGCCACTGAGGAACCTAAGTAAAGAGAAGCTGGGGATGATCACAAAAAGAACAAAGGAAGCATACAACACTCTATGCGACAAACAGAAAAAAACTCTCCTCAACCCAACTCAATCCGCTATTGAGGAGGAGATACAGGCCTACGACCGATGGAAGAGACTGTCAGACATTGAGGAGGAGTTTCTCAGGCAAAAATATAAACTTCACTGGCTAAGAGTAGGCGACCAAAACAACAAATCTTATCACAATGCTGTGAAAGTCCGACATATGAAGAACGCTATTCGAGAGATTGAGGGAGAACATGGAGAAATAATAAACACGCAAACGGGTATTAAGGAGGAAGCTGAGAGATTTTTTAAAGCTTTTCTAACACATCTACCGGTGGAATTCAAGGGGAAATCAGTGGAAGACATACGAAAATTAATCAAGTTCAGGTGTTGTGATCTCGAAAGGATTTTCCTGGAAAGAGAGGAAACTTCTGAGGAGATAAGGAGGGTCATCTTCAGTATGCCGTCGAACAAATCACCAGGCCCCGATGGTTACACCACGGAATTTTTCACATCTGCTTGGTCTATTTTGGACACGATGTCACAATTGCAGTGCAATCTTTTTTTCATCAAAGGGTTTCTTCCCAAAGGAATAAACGCCACAGTTCTAGCTCTGATTCCAAAGACAAAAGAGGCGACGAAGATGAAAGATTACAGGCCGATCTCTTGCTGTAATGTCTTGTATAAGATCATCTCGAAAATCCTGGCCAACAGACTCAAATGCATCTTGCCGAAACTTATCACTACGAACCAGTCTGCTTTCGTCAAAGAACGTTTGCTTATGGAAAATCTGCTTTTAGCTACTGAGCTAGTGAAAGACTACCACAAGTCAGACATCTCTCCTCGTTGCGCAATGAAAATTGACATTTCAAAAGCCTTTGATTCAGTCCAATGGTCTTTCCTACGGAACTCATTGTCAGCGGCTCATCTACCAGAAAAGTTCATCCACTGGATTAGCCTCTGCATTTCTTCAGCTTCGTTCTCGGTTCAAGTCAATGGTGAGTTAGCAGGCTATTTCCAAAGCACAAGGGGCCTCCGACAAGGCTGCTATTTGTCCCCATACCTCTTTGTGATATGTATGAACTACCTGTCACATAAACTTGATGCAGCGGCTAAGGAAGAAGTTATTGGTTACCACCCAAAATGCAGAAACGTCGCTCTAACACATCTGTGCTTCGCTGATGACATGATTGTTTTTACTAATGGTACTAAGACTTCTGTGGAAGGAGTACTGAGAGTCTTTGATGAGTTTGCTTGTGATTCAGGACTTAACATAAGTTTGGAGAAATCCACGCTTTATATGGCTGGCATCTCGGAAACTGCTAAAGAGAGCATTCTATCACAATTTCCTTTCGAAACTGGTCAGCTACTAGTACGCTATTTGAGGCTGCCTCTACTTACAAAAAGAATGACAACGAATGACTACAAACCACTGATCGAGACAATCCGAGCAAGAATAACAACCTGGACAACACGACACATCTCTTACGCAGGCAGATTGCAACTCCTTTCCTCAGTAATAAGGAGTATTTCAAACTTTTGGATGAATGCCTTCAGACTACCGGGTGAATGCCTCAAGGAGATAGACAGGATAAGCGCGGCATTTCTCTGGTCTGGACCAGAACTAAAAACAAAAAAGGCAAAGGTTTCGTGGGATGACATTTGTACACCAAAGGAGGAGGGAGGTCTAGGCCTACGAAAATTAAAAGATGTCAACACGGTGAACGGTTTAAAGTTGGTGTGGCGTATTGTATCAGGTACTTCTTCTATGTGGGTCTCTTGGCTACAAAAATATCTAATTCGAAAGAGCAGTTTCTGGGCAATAAAAGACTCAACACAATCGGGCTCCTGGATGTGGCGGAAAATATTGAAACAAAGAGCATTGGCACAACAATTCCATCGTGTGGAGATTCATAGCGGAAAGGGCACATCTTTTTGGTTCGATCACTGGTCCAGATTAGGACGTCTGCACCAAATCCTAGGGAATAGAGGGTTCATCAACTTGGGTGTCTCGGAAACTGCTTCAGTTGAAGAAGTACTGCGCACGCATAGAAGAAGAGCACATCGGGTTACCATACTAAACCAAATTGAGGAAGAAATAAACTCTCTCCGCACAACTACTGGGAATGAAACAGAAGATAGGGCGGTCTTAAAAACAAAGGGAAAACATATTCAAGCCGATCTTTCACTCCAACAACACATGGAACCAAGTATGCAGTGCGCGGGAAAAGCAGCCATGGGCACAATGTATCTAGTTTTCGAAATCAACACCCAAGTTTGCTTTTATTACATGGCTTGCAATACTAAACCGTCTGTCTACAGGAAACAGAACATAGGTCTGGAACCATTCTATCAATCCTACTTGCGTCCTATGCTCGCAACATTTAGAAACTCGAGATCACATTTTCTTCGAGTGCTCCTACTCAACAGAGATTTGGGGTGCCCTGACCCGTAATCTCCTACAATCTGACTATACAGCGAGCTGGTCAAACATCATCAACCTTCTTCAGAATAATGCAATGAACTACATAAAGAATTTCATTATGTGATATTACGTGTTTTTAACGTATTTTGATTCGTTTTTAGTATTCGGTTTGAGCTTTGATTTGCATCTTTCGTTAGTTTTTCGAGTCTTTTCTATTGTTTTGAGTGTTTTTACAGATTTCATGGAGTTCCGAAGGAGTTTGGTGTTTACGGACATGTTCGTGTCAAGTTAAGACGGAAAAACGAGAAAAGGACCAAACACAAGAGAGCCAAGCAAGGAACGACCGTTCTTTCCATGAACGACCATGGAGAACGATCGTTCCCCCAGGAACGATCGTTCCCTCACTCACCACCCTGCCGACACAATAGGAGATCGACCGTTCTCTCCCTGCAGGTCGTTCCCAACCTCACCACTCTGCGACAAAATACCACGGAACGACCGTTCTCCACCCGAACGATCGTTCCCCTCTCACCATCTCACCTACTTCGATCGACCAAGGAACGATCGTTCTCCACCTAGAACGACCGTTCCCCGCTTCACCTACTCCCCTTCACCTTGGCCTATATAATGGACTCACAACATCACTCTCAAAACACACCTTCTTCCTCCTCCTCTCTTCTCTAGCTTCAAAGCATAGCTTCTTCTTTAGTTTTAAGTTTTATGTTTATGCTTTTCTAGTTCTTGTTAAGTTTCTTTTAAGCTTTAATCTTATGCTTTTAATCTTATGCTTTACTTTCAGTTCTTATCTTTATGCTTAATCAAGTTTTACTTTCAGTCTTTATATTTATGCTTTACTTTTAGTCTTTATTTATGCTTTACTTTCAGTTATTTATATTTATGCATTACTTAAGTTCTTATAAGTTTTTTCAACTTTCATTATCTATTCAAGCTTTTATTATGAACTCTATAATCTCTTTGTTTTCTTCTTTAATCATGTCTGAGTAGACCTCTTAGTTAGGTTAAGGTTTGTCAAAGGAATTCATGAGCTTTAGGGTTAAACACAAATAGGCTATTCAAATCAATATCTTCACCCTTGTTGTTCTTAATGCTTAGATCGAATTGATCACTTGATCTTATGAAATTTGGTTTAACTTAGACAGCGAGAGTTGCTAGGTTGCTAGAAAGAACATTGGTGAGCAATTTACCATTACCTGCGAGAGCAGATATATTGAGAATTGTGAACATATTAAACCTATCCTTAATGCTTGTCTACGATTTCTAGTACCAGCGAGAGCTAGGATTTCTAGTTGATAGACAAAGATATTGGTACCACGAGAGTGGATTGATATTATCTTAGTGTTTAAGTTCTAGATTTATGCTTAATCATTGCCTGAATAGTTGTTTAATCCGTTGCTCTGAATCTCCTGCGATATTCCTTGACCTAACGCTTGCTTAATATATTATCTTACAACCGATTTCGCTTTCATTACTTACTATTTACAAAAACCAAAAACATATTGAATTGTCTTAGCTTTTGATTAGCTCAATATATCAAAGTGTGAAAACTGGTCTTCGTGGGATCGACCCCTAAATACTACTTCGTATGTTGTGCACTTGCAGTAGGAAATAAGGGTTTAAAACTCGTGTATCAAGTTTTTGGCGCCGTTGCCGGGGACCAAATTTTTCATCTTTGGTTTACGGCTAAATTATCAGACTAAGAACTTTACTGAACTCGTTTTCTTTTCTTCTTTGTTTTTGTGTTTCAGGTGCATGTCCCCAAGGAGCACAAGGAGCAGAACACGAGGATCTTGTTAGCTTATCAAACGAGAGTTAGCAAGAGCAGAACGAGGGAACAGGCAGAGACGTAACACACCTGTTCCGGAACCAGAAACAACTGACACCGCCAACTCAGATATGGGCGGACAAGCAGACATCGCAGCTCAGCTGCTACAACTTCAGACAGCCATGGAGCAGCTTCGCATGCAACAGGAGAGGCAACTCATTGCACAACCTGCCTTCGGAGACAAAGATGCGGCTCACACATACTATCAGGATCGATCTGCGATCGTTACCCCGACCATCCAGAGGCAAGATTACGAAATCAAACCTCAAATGATCGGCCTCGTGAAGCAACACCTGTTCCACGGTCTGCCTGCTGAGATTCCGATGGATCACATCGAGAACTTTGAAGAGATCTGTAGCACAACCGGCTCCAATGGTGTGCATCCAGATTTCCTGAAGTGCAAGCTTTTCCCTTTCTCTCTTACGGGAAAAGCATCACGGTGGTTAAAATCTTTACCACCAGGCTCTCTACCGACTTGGGCTAGTGCACGAGCAGCCTTCTTGGATAAGTTCTACACGAAGTCCAAGACCGCAGCCTTGAGGAACAAGATCTCCTCATTCGAGCAACAGTCCGGCGAATCCTTCAATGAAGCATGGGAGCGGTTTAAGGAGTACAAGCGCGAGTGCCCTCACCACGGGTTTAGTGACGAGCAGCTGCTCAGCACCTTCTATGACGGAGTAGATTGGGACTACAGAAATGCCCTGAACGCAGCTAGTAACGGTGACTTCTACACTAAGTCAAAGGAAGGAGCCCTGGAGCTGATCGAGAACCTAGCCGCAAGTTCCAGCAACAAAAGCCCGGAGTACGACAGAAGAAGGTCAACAGTGTGGACTCCAAGAAGATTGATGAGCTCGCGGCCATGGTTAACCTTTTGCTAAAAAAGAACCAGAAGTCAGTCCACTTTGTGGACGAGAATGGGGAAGCACCTATCGCTCAAGCCTGAGGAAGAAACCGGAATGATCAGATGGAGGTGAATTATGTGACGGGACAAAGTTTCGGGCAGAACCGCGGTTTCAACAACCAAGGCTTCAACACTCATCCGAACCTGTCCTATAGGAGCACCAATGTGGAGAATCCGCATGATCAAGTCTATCCTAAGCAAGGAGGAAATCAACCGCAGATGGGTTTTCAAAAGAACTACTCCAACAACTACTCTAACAACTACCAGAACCGGTCATTCGTTCCTAATCAGAACCGTTTCCAAGGAGGGAATCAGCCAAGGCAGCCTTTCACAAACTCGCAGCCTTCATCTTCAGCAACCGGCTCCCAAGACGAGCTGAAGAACGATGCAGCAGATGATGGCGAGTCAACAAAAGGCGGCAGCAGAGATCAACTCCAAAGTTGACACTATGTATGGTGATCTTAGTGGGAAATATGAGGCTGTATGGACCCACATGAAGCAACTGGATATTCAGATTGCACAAACCGCCGAGTCTATAAAAAGAACACCAGGAACTCTGCCTGGAAAAGCTGAAGCACCTAGGAGGAGTTTGTCAACGCCATCGAGCTAAGGAGCGGAAAAACATTGAATTCGGAAACAACTTCCGGATCGGCAAAAGGGAAAGAAGTGACAACCGAGCACACTGGTCCGTCAACCGAGCACATGCCCACCCAAGAAACTCCAACAACTTCGGCCAACAATCCAGAAGCAAGGGTATACAAACCCAAGGTCCCATACCCTGTACCACCCAAGAAGTCTCGCAAGGACTTAGAGGATGCTAAATGCAGAGAGATGCTCAGAGACCTAACCGTGAAGCTGCCCCTCACGGATGCCGTTCAGATGATACCTGCTCTCAAACGGTATATGAAAACCCTAGTCTCCGGAAAAGTAGCTGAGGAGGAAAACATGATGGTAGTCTCCAAAGAGTGCAGTGCTGTTCTGCAGAACAAGGTCCTTAAGAAGAGAAGCGATCCTGGGAGATTCGTTTTATCAGTCAAGATCGGCCCCATGACGTTTGCATACTCTCTGTGCGATCTCGGTTCCAGTGTCAACCTTATGCCATACTCTGTGGCAAAAAGGTTAGGGTTCACAAATTTCAAACCCACGCGCATCTCATTGGTCTTCGCAGACAGATCAACAAAGCTTCCGGTGGGTATGTTAGAGATCTTCATGTGCGAATTGGAGACACACTCATCCCAGCTGATTTCGTGGTTCTAGAGCTTGAAGAAGAACCGAAAGACCCTCTGATTCTTGGCCGGCCATTCTTATGCACAGCTGGTGCAATAATCGATGTACAGAATGGAGTGATTGACCTCCATCTAGGCGACATGGTGATGTCATTCGAGATGGACAAATTTTAAAGAAACCGATGATGGATGGACAGACCTTCACTGTGGAAGGCTTGGATGATGTATATATGAGGCAGCTGAAGAGCTTCTGTGCCCGGATCCTCTTGAAACCGCTCTAACTCTAGCTGAAAGAGAGCATGGTTTCCTGAGCGAGGATGCCGACAGCTTTGCCAAGATGCTAGACTCCAGCCAAAGAATGGAGCAGATGGTGGCATACACGAGCCTAGAAGATGAGGAGAACTCGGCAGAATAGACGGAGCACCCGCTCAAATCCCGCGAGCACCTGCTCCGCCACTTGACCCGATAGACAGCCCTTGGAGTGAATTGAAAGCACCCAAACTGGAGCTCAAAACTCTCCAGCCGGGCTCAGGTACGCATTCCTTGGAACGAACTCTACTTACCCGGTGATTGTGAATGCTGATTTGAATAATGTGGAAGTAGCTTTACTTTTATGCGAGCTTAGGAAGTATAGAAAGGCTATAGGGTATTCACTTGATGATATCACTGGCATCTCCCCTGATCTTTGCATGCATAGGATACATCTAGAAAATGAATCAAGGAGTTCTATAGAACATCAGAGAAGATTAAATCCGAATTT
This sequence comes from Isatis tinctoria, assembly GCA_010577795.1. Taxonomy (NCBI): domain Eukaryota; kingdom Viridiplantae; phylum Streptophyta; class Magnoliopsida; order Brassicales; family Brassicaceae; genus Isatis; species Isatis tinctoria. The sequence goes on along the minus strand of CM021248.1, from coordinate 4,076,471 downwards.
GAAAGATGTTGTTAAAAAGGATAATGAAACTTCTAGAAGCCGGTGTAATTTATGCTATATCTGATAGTACTTGGGTTAGTCCAGTTCATGTAGTTCCTAAGAAAGGTGGAATCACTGTAATAAAAAATGATAGGAATGAACTGATACCGACTAGGACCATAACCGGCCATAGAATGTGCATAGATTATCGTAAACTAAATGCTGCAACTCGCAAGGATCACTTTCCTTTGCCCTTTATTGATCAGATGCTTGAAAGACTTGCTAACCGTCCATACTACTGTTTTTTAGATGGTTACTCAGGTTTCTTTCAGGTCCCCATCCATCCAGACGACCAGGAGAAGACAACATTCACATGTCCTTATGGCACATTCGCTTACCGGCGCATGCCATTCGGATTATGCAATGCTCCGGCAACCTTTCAGCGATGCGTGATGTCCATTTTTTCCGACTTGATCGAAGATAATGGAGGTGTTCATGGATGACTTCTCGGTGTATGGAGACTCTTTCTCTCACTGTTTATCTAATCTATGCAGGGTACTTCAGCGATGCGAGGAAAAACACCTAGTTCTAAATTGGGAGAAGTGTCACTTCATGGTCAGGAATGGGATTGTACTTGGGCATCGCATATCAGAAGATGGCATCGAGGTGGATAAAGCTAAGATCGAAGTTATGATGAACCTGCAACCACCTACTTCTGTCAAGGGGATCCGCAGTTTTCTGGGGCATGCAGGCTTCTATCGCAGGTTCATCAAGGATTTTTCAAAGATAGCCAGACCCCTAACGAGGCTGTTGTGCAAAGAGGTGCAGTTTGAATTTGATAGCAACTGTCTTGATGCTTTTCATACGATCAAGGGAGCGTTGGTCAGCGCACCCATTGTGCAGCCACCAGATTGGAGCCTACCTTTCGAGGTTATGACGGATGCTAGCGACTATGCTGTTGGTGCAGTTCTCGGCCAGAGGAAAGACAAGAAGCTCCACGTTATCTACTACGCCAGTCGCACATTGGATGATGCTCAGTGCAAGTATGCTACGACAGAAAAGGAGCTTCTGGCCGTCGTCTTCGCCTTTGAGAAGTTTCGGTCCTATCTCGTTGGATCAAAAGTTATAGTCCATACTGATCATGCAGCACTGAAGTATCTGCTGACCAAGAAAGACGCTAAGCCGCGGCTACTTAGGTGGATTCTCCTACTTCAAGAATTCGACCTGGAAATCAAGGACAAGAAGGGAATAGATAATGGAGCTGCCGACCATTTATCTAGGATGAGGATTGATGAAGAACTCCCACTCAATGATAGCCTCCCTGAAGAACAGGTTTACTCGATCGGAGTATTCCAAATCGAGGAAGCATGTGCTCCCAACCAGCGAGCACCTGCTCAGTCCGAATTCTGCAACCAAACCGAAAGCAGCCAACATCCTCGGGTTCCTTGGTTTGGAGAGATTGCAAATTACCTAGCTGCTGATCTAGAACCTCACGGTTTTGTGGGCAACAAGAGGAAGAAATTCCTAAAGGATATTCGCCATTACTTCTGGGATGAGCCGTACCTGTACAAACATTGCCCAGATGGAGTATTCAGACGTTGCATGGCTGAGGAGGAGATACCGGAGATTCTGTTTCACTGTCATGGCTCTTCCTATGCCGGACACTTCGCTACTTTCAAGACAGTCTCCAAGGTTCTGCAAGCTGGGTATTGGTGGCCAACAATGTTTAAAGATGCTCAGCGCTTTATCTCCAGATGTGATTCATGCCAGCGACAGGGCAACATCAGCAAGCGCAATGAGATGCCACAGAACTTCATTCTCGAAGTGGAGGTCTTTGATGTATGGGGGATTGATTTTATGGGACCATTCCCATCTTCTTTCGGGAATGAGTACATACTCGTGGCTGTTGACTATGTGTCTAAATGGGTTGAGGCATTGGCGAGTCCCACGAACGATGCAAAGGTGGTGATCAAGATGTTCAAAACTATCATTTTCCCGAGGTTTGGTGTTCCGCGCGTTGTCATCAGCGATGGAGGCTCTCACTTCATCAACAAGATTTTCGAGAATCTATTGCGCAAGAACGGTGTAAAGCACAAGGTCGCAACGCCTTACCATCCGCAAACAAGTGGGCAAGTTGAGATATCTAACCGGGAAATCAAGAGCATCCTTCAGAAGACTGTAAGCACAACTCGGAAGGACTGGGCTTCCAAGCTAGACGACGCTCTATGGGCTTATAGGACCGCCTACAAAACGCCTCTCGGGACCACTCCTTTCCACCTTGTCTACGGTAAAGCATGTCACCTCCCCGTTGAGCTCGAATTCAAGGCCGCATGGGCTGTCAAGCTGCTCAACTACGACATTAAGCCGGCTTCCGAACGACGCATGATGCAGCTACACGAGCTTCAGGAGATTAGGCATCTCGCCTACGAGAACTCCAAAATCTACAAGGAGAGAACCAAAGCATACCACGACAAGCGCATCCTGGCTCGTAACTTCGCCCCAAACGACCAGGTTTTACTCTTCAACTCTCGGCTGAAGCTGTTTCCCGGGAAGTTGCGATCGAGATGGTCTGGACCTTTCACCATAAAGGAAGTGCGGCCATATGGAGCGGTGGTCTTGTTCAACACCAAAGGAGAAGAGTTCGTGGTCAATGGACAGCGATTGAAACCATATCTTGCCGACACACAACTCGGAGATGGGGAAGAAACTCCCTTGACCGAGCCTCCTCAAGCATAATCAAATCTCCACGTCAAGCTTAGAGACGTAAAACAAGCGCTTTCGTGGGAGGCAACCCACCAGGTAACATGTAAAATAGCGTGAAGTTTTTTCTTATTCTATTTACGTTTCTTGTTTTGTTTTAGATTGTTTTTGCAGGTTTTTATTAAGTGTTGATCGGTTGAGCGGATAGAGAGCAGCACCGATAGCTCCACCAGCGACCACTGAGCTTGTGGTTATTTCTATCACCCTTGTTATATCCATTTTTATTTTTGCTACTTTATTTTTTTCACGGGTTTCTCTTTCAGTTTTGTTTCAACCGGGACGGTTAAAAACAAGTCTGGGGGAGGGATTTATTTGTGTACTAACATTGTGTTTTATTGATGTTTACTTCTTATGTTTTATTTTGGTGTGTTTAGATTTTCAAAAAAAAAAAAAAAAACATTTATCGAGTCAAAACAATGTGTGAAATTGTTAAACTTTTTGGAATTGCAACATGTTCGATGTCATTGCCTTAGACTGCTTAGCATTGTTTGAGGATAGTTTGGAACGCAATCATTCCATAACTTGATCATTTAGTGAATTTCTCAAATCATCTGAACTTAATCGAATTATCGGAACTTAATATGGACTTAATTTATCTCACTTAGGGGGTTGATAATCATGTATTGGATTTTACATTTGGAGTTTTCTTTGCATCAATTTTTACCAATCTTTGCTAACTCCAAATGGCTAGACTTATCCTTAGTCTAGTACCACACCCTTACCATTTCCATGTTGAAACCCACTTTTCTTCGTTTACTGTCATTGCATTCATGTGCAAAAACTATGGAGTATACGGACCGACACAACTTTTCTTTAGGATTGTGTCTAGATAGGTGGTCTCTTTCTGATTAAACTCATGGGATGTGTCTAGAAATGTGATCTCTCTCTTTGAACATATTCATTGAAAATTTTCGTTTCAAAAGAGGGTGAACTTTTAAAAAGGTAGAAGGTTTTATTCACATTCAAGAAATAAGCTTACATTGTTGATGTTCTTTTGATGCAGATCTTAGAGACTAACCGGTTCCATTCTCCGATATATAAAAAAAAAAAAAAAAAAAAAAGAAAGAAAAGAAAGAAAAAAGAAGAATAAAATTATTTGCATTACAGAAAAGAAAGGAAGGAACCGGGAAAGTCTAGGTAATATCGTTAAATTCCATAAAATGTTAAAAGAATTAATCATGTTCTTGATTTGTGACTTGTTAAAAAGGGTAGAAGGATTAGAGTTAAGGAGAGTTGTGTACCTCCTAATTGGTCTGTGTCTCACGGTGATTTTGCATAATGATTTGCATCTGTTTATACTGCTAAAAGAAACCGAAACACTTGAGCCACCAAATACCAACCTTGATACCTAGACCATAACGTGTTAGATATTCCCTTTGTGAGAGTACACGCATTTGATAATGAATGTTAAATATTGAGTTCTGCTTGATCATGAGATTTCATTTATTTGCTACGGTTATGGAGAAGTACAATGAAGTACGGTTTGATCTGAACTTTGCGAATGCGGTTTACGGGCAATTGACTTAGAGTATGGTCCTATAAGTTTTAAAAGTTTCACACGTTTTTCTAACCTCTCCTCTTTGTAAAATATCTGGTTTTGCTTGGGACAAGCAAAGGTTTTAGTTGGGGGGAGTTGATATTACGTGTTTTTAACGTATTTTGATTCGTTTTTAGTATTCGGTTTGAGTTTTGATTTGCATCTTTCGTTAGTTTTTCGAGTCTTTTCTTTTGTTTTGAGTCTTTTACAGATTTCATGGAGTTCCGAAGGAGTTTGGCGTTTACGGACATGTTCGAGTCAAGTTAAACGGAAAAAACGAGAAAAGGACAAACCAGAGAGCCAGAAAGAACGACCGTTCTTTCCATGAACGACCATGGAGACGATCGTTCCCTCCAGGAACGGTCGTTCCCTCACTCACCACCCTGCCGACAACAATGAGATCGACGTTCTCTCCATGCAGGTCGTTCCCAACCTCACCAACTCTGTCGACAAAATACCACGGAACGACCGTTCTACACAGCCGAACGATCGTTCCCCTCTCACGCATCTCACCTACTTCGATCGACCAAGGGGAACGATCGTTCTCCACCTAGAACGACCGTTCCCCGCTTCACCTACTCCCCTTCACCTTGGCCTATATAATGGACTCACAACATCACTCTCAAAACACACCTTCTTCTTCCTCCTCTCTTCTCTAGCTTCAAAGCATAGCTTCTTCTTTAGTTTTAAGTTTTATGTTTATGCTTTTATCTAGTTCTTGTTAAGTTTCTTTTAAGCTTTAATCTTATGCTTTTAATCTTATGCTTTACTTTCAGTTCTTATCTTTATGCTTATCAAGTTTTACTTTCAGTCTTTATATTTATGCTTTACTTTTAGTCTTTATATTTATGCTTTACTTTCAGTTATTTATATTTATGCATTACTTAAGTTCTTATTAAGTTATTTCACTTTCATTATCTATTCAAGCTTTTATTATGAACTCTATAATCTCTTTGTTTTTTCTTTAATCATGTCTGAGTAGACCTCTTAGTTAGGTTAAGGTTTGTCAAAGGAATTCATGAGCTTTAGGGTTAAACACAAATAGGCTATTCAAATCAATATCTTCACCCTTGTTGTTCTTAATGCTTAGATCGAATTGATCACTTGATCTTATGAAATTTGGTTTAACTTAGACAGCGAGAGTTGCTAGGTTGCTAGAAAGAACATTGGTGAGCAATTTAACCATTACCTGCGAGAGCAGATGTATTGAGAATTGTGAACATATTAAACCTATCCTTAATGCTTGTCTACGATTTCTAGTACCAGCGAGAGCTAGGATTTCTAGGTTGATAGACAAAGATATTGGTACCACGAGAGTGGATTGATATTATCTTAGTGTTTAAGTTCTAGATTTATGCTCAATCATTGCCTGAATAGTTGTTTAATCCGTTGCTCTGAATCTCCTGCGATATTCCTTGACCTAACGCTTGCTTAATATTATCTTACAACCGATTTCGCTTTCATTACTTACTATTTACAAAAACCAAAAACATATTGAATTGTCTTAGCTTTTGAATTAGCTCAATATATCAAAGTGTGAAAACTGGTCTTCGTGGGATCGACCCCTAAATACTACTTCGTATGCTGTGCACTTGCAGTAGGAAATAAGGGTTTAAAACTCGTGTATCATTATGCGATACGTTTTCCAAGCGGTAGTCCACGGAATATGGAGGGAGAGAAACCTGAGGCAACATGGAGAAAGCCCCTCACCTCCAACTCGACTCATCAAGGTTATAGACAAGACTGTCCGGAATAGGCTTTCCACGGCCAGAGCAGACGGGAACAAGCGACTTAACACAAGTCTTGAGTTTTGGTTCAGCATTAGACTTTAGAATCAATTTCGAATCTTCTATCTACTCTGTTTTCTGATTCATTAAGCTATCTTGCGAGTAAGCTAAACTACTTCTACGAAAAAAGAAGCATGTACATGTAAAAACGTTTTTTGGGTTTGAAATTTAGCATTCAACTTTCAAAAAAAATAAAAAATAACATGAGATGTTTGGCTCATGCTTGCAACTTCGTTGATGAAATCTTCACAATCACTCTTTGAATCTTTCAAGACCTTCACTGCAACTTTACTACCATCATTTAACTTCCCTTTATATACAGTTCCAAATCCTCCTCGTCCAACTACTTCTGTAAATGATTTCGTAAGTTTCTTGATTTGTCTATAACTATACCGTCTCAGACTTACAAGTGCCTCAAGGTTCTGAAATCTCACAGCCTTTGCTGTCCTTCTCTCGTTAAAAACAAATGCTAGAAGTACCACAACATATACAGTTAATATTGACCCTAGAACTGAAACATAAAAAAGAAGAAGTTAATTTCATTCCCCAAGATTTCCATACAAGCGAATGCAGTAATTCTAACCTGATCCAATCTTTATTAGTATGGGACGATTATCACTGTAAGCTCCTGCAAAAATTTAATGGATTAATGAACATGATTGCATGCAAAAAGATGGACTATAACATCTGAGAACGACAAGTTAATATATGATCTATTGATAAAGTTCAAGATTAAGCGACTTTACCCCAAACTAGAAATTTTATAGTATGGCAACTGGTTCCTGATCCTGATACATTCTTGCCGCAGGTCTGTGTGGACCATGAGGGCCAGTCGTCGTTATATATGCGTGATATACATTCTTGAGCAAATATCTCATTTATGTTCAACTTCACTTTCCAAATGTGTCAAATTCTCTGGAACGAAACTTATTGGAACTGTGACTTTAAAACTCTTATCGCAAAGTTTATGATACTTGGAGATCTGATCCACCGAACAAAGAACATTCCCTGGACAAGTGAAATTCCCAAGGATATGGCGGCGAGGGTCACAATAGTAGAACACCGTGAGGCTTTTGTAAGAAGGTAAATTCTGGAAGAGATCAGAAGACAAAGATGTGGAGGAGAAGGAAGTAGAGCAGAAAGGACCTCCGAAATCTTGCCTGAGAAGTCTAACAATCTTGGATTTGTTGTCTATATGGAGGAGAGTGTAGTTGTATCCTGAGATTGTAAGAGAACTTGTGTTTGAGCGTTTGTTGCAGTGAAGATTGAGATAAGGATGACCGCAAGATTTATCCCGATTCTCTCCTGAGAAAGGGAAACCAACTGAGATGTTACCACACTGAAAGAGAGTATCACAAAACCCACTTGGTGTTTGCTGGCTTAGAGCACAAGGAAGATGATGAAACAAGAAAAAAATGATGAGACAGAATCCAAATGTTGGAGATCCCATGGAAAATAGAGAATCCATGAGGTGCGAAAAGGCTTTTTCTGTGATTAGAAACCAAAAATAAACAAAAAAGGGAACGTGCATAAGGCTGTATAGAGAAAGGGGAGGCTTGACTTTGAAAAGAGGGGAGAGCCTTAAAGAATTGTATTAGCTGACTTTTCTTAAACAATCAATCAAATTAGCTTTTCTGAACAGATGGAATGACACCAATATGTAATGAAACTTATGCACTCTCTTACATTTATATTTGGTGAATGATAGAACAGAGCAGAAGGAAAGTGAATGATTTCTTCTTACATATTTTTGAGTTTTGAATGTGTTGTCTATGTGAAGGACATTGAACAAGATGTTGGAGATATTTAGTGTTGATTTTGTTTTATTGGATTTAAACAGTCAGGTTTTGGTTTCTCTTCTTTCTAATCTCTCTCTCTCTCTCTCTCTCTCTCTCTCTCTCTCTCTCTCTCTCTCTCTCTCATCTCCTCTCTCTCTCTCTCCTCTCTCTCTCTCCTCTCTCTCTCTCTCTCTCTCTCTCTCTTTGAATGATTAGTTTCTTAATACTCCTTTTCCATTCATTTTTTCTTGCCTTCCTTCAATCACACACAAACCCATGCTTATATATTAGGACTTCTACTTACTACTCGTACATCTAGGCTTCTTGCTTTAACTACTTCTCCTAGGCCATACTTCTAGCCTAATTTTTTTTTTTGCTAAATTGTAAATATCATTAGAAAATGAAAGATTGTAGACTTACAAAAAGTTAGCCTAAACTAGAGCCTCCTTGGCAAAAAGAAATAAAAAACAAGGAAGCAATATTGACTTGATGGGAAAATGGGTTATCGCTTTTTGATTATCCTAACCACAAAGCCATCAGACCTCCAAACTTGCGCTTGTGTCTTCTAGCCGTAATTGTGTTTTTCACCTCTCGGTCAATCATTTTTTCACCTCTCGGTCTTCTAGCCTAATTTTACAAGCAAACTTACTTCAAACATCAACAACTCTAACCACTCTAACTAGACACCTTAACTGAGTTACTTTTCGTTACTTTTAAACACAATTTCTACAATGGTTTTGTGCTTAACTCTAGGCTCATTTTAAACACAACTTTCTATGACTTTGTTTCTTCTTCTTCTTCCTCATTCATTCAGGATCGTTTCTTCATGTGCTTCGCTTTCTTCTTTGATCTTCTTCTTCTTCTAACTGATTTTGTTTTTCTCTTGTTGCAGAGTTAATCAAGGCTCGACACTCAACAGAGGTTTCTTTGAAACTGTTTCGCAGTTAAGCTTTAGCGAAGGATGACCACAAGGTTGGCAACGATTCTCTCCCTAGAAGGGGAATTTGGCGGTGAGATTTCCACACTCGAAACAGAGTCGCATGGCAAGAAAGCTGGGTTGCATTGAAGAGGAAAATTATAGGTAAAGAAAAAACTATACAAAAGGAAATGAAGTCAAGAAGCAGAGAAAGGTCCTCTGTTTATCAACCGAAAGAAAAAAAAAGAAAGTTCTCTGTTTCACTCATTTATGAGAACACTGGACTTTGGACTAGTCTCCATTGACTCTAAAGAAACGATTCCTCGACAAGGACTTTTTGCAAGCTCAGAACCAATCAGTCTGAATGGATTATCGAATTTGTTATTATTGTTAAAATTCAATTACACATTAGATGCAAAGAAATAAGATTCATTTACTTGTAACACATCAAGAATTTGACCAAGTAAAGATATAAGCTTTTTGTTAAAATAAATCTTGTAATTTCAACCAAGTAAATATTTGGATTTAAATTCTGATAAATAAAAGAAAGATTTTTCTTTGACCTAAAAAAAAAAACAGTGAATTTTAAAAGGTAAATTTTGCGTTTTGATTCTAGCTATTTATATTCCTATCTAATATATAAAGTCAAAACTCTATTTCTTGTAAACTTTGTTGGAAGACTAAGTCAAGACTGAAAGTGACAAATACACTTGAAGAGTTTATATATTTTATATAGTTTTGGTACTCACCAAAACGGTCTAGAAGCCTTTCATCTACTAGTCCTAGTTGAGTATCTTGTTAACGTATAAGAAACTAAGAAAGACCATTTATATAACCCACAGCTTCACTACTTTGGGTTTTTTCATCATTTGTAGCTTTCGTTTTTTCTAGGACATTAGATCCATGCATCGTTCACCAGTTTTGAGCTACTCGGCCATTATTTCTAAAACCATTTTTTAACAAGACTTGTATTGAATTTGATGGCAAATAAAATGCTCTGTTCAATTCCTTCAAAACCATTTTTAACAAGACTTTTATTGAATTTGATGACAAACAAATTGCTCTGTTCAAATCTTTCACTGCCGCCTAAGTATCACGTCGATGGATGTACCAGTAAGGCAGTCATCAACAACAAGGAAGCTATGATAATCATTATTTTTCAGTTTTAACATTCCGAGACTTGGGAAATATAAAAAAAAACTTGGGAAAATGTAACATATCAAATAACTTGCATCATCCTATAACAAAAAAAAAAAAAAAGATAATCTAATCCCGAGAAAATTCTCAAACAAGTCCAAGAAACTGCTTTTGGAATCCGTTAACGACTCTAACAACTCGCTTTTTTTTTTCGGATTTCAAGTACCCTGGCCTAAGGAAAGTTTTTACACGCTAATGCATCACATATAAGAGAGAATTTGAAAACATTTTAGATTTTAACATACTAAATTCTTTCTTTAATTAAATTCTCTTGCAAAGTTACACCAACTATATGATGAAGTCTCGGAGAAATAGAGTTTCAACTTGTGAATCAAACCAAATCCTCAAGAGTTGTTTGAATTCTCTTCTGAATGACATGAAGATTCTAAAAATTCTATTCTAAGGAGAGTTTTGGCACGCTTATGCATCGCATGTAAGAGATACATTTTGACACATCTTAACATACAAAAACATCTTCAATAAAATTATATTGCATGGTGTAGCCAAGTATACAGAAATTTCAGCTTATGGTTCATAATACCTCAGACTCAGAGTAGTTTGAATTCTTTTCCGAGAGCCAAGAAGATTCTGCAAGAGGCGGTTCAGACAGATGTAGAGAAGGCTTAGGAGGGACTTCAAGAGTTTCCAAACTTCCTTCCATCATCTCAACAACTTTGTTCATCGGTGGACGATTTGATGGACATGGCTGAATACACCAAAGGCCCACCAAGGTAATCTTCTTCACAATCTCTTTCTCCTGTCTAGTTAATTCATCACCAAATTTGGATGTATGCTCTCCATTTTCAAGATCCTTATAGATCCAATCTGGAAAATAAGTGGAACTAGAGTCAGAAGCATCGGTCTTTACTGTCTCCTTGTTCCTTGCCCCGATCATTTCGAGGACCAACATCCCATAGCTATAAACATCTGACTTGTGGGAGACTCTGCCGTACATTCTTGAAAATACTTCTGGAGCGATGTAACCTACTGTTCCTCTTGTGTCTATCAATGACAAGATGCTTTCTCTTTTCTCGCATAGCTTAGCAAGGCCAAAGTCCGAGACTTTAGGGCAGAGATTGTCATCTAACAGTACATTTTGAGGTTTAATGTCAAAATGAACAATCCTTGTTTTGCAGCCATGGTGCAAGTACTCAAGTCCCCGAGCAACACCTAATGCAATACCATATAGTGTACTTATACTGAGGTTCGGTGAGTTCGTTCTAGAGATGAACTGATCCAGAGACCCGTTCTCTAGAAACTCATACACAATTGCTCTTTTGGACCCTTCAAAACAGAAACCAAGCAAAGAAACTATGTTAACATGAGATGTTTGGCTCATGCTTGCGACTTCGTTGATGAAGTCTTCACCATTGCTCTTAAAATCCTTCAAAACCTTCACTGCAACCTTACGGCCATTGCAGAGGTTTCCTCCATAGACAGTTCCAAACCCTCCTCTCCCAACCGTGTGTGAAAATGATTTTGTTATTTTCTTTACTTCTGCATAACTGTATTGTTTCAGTTGTAGCAGTGCCTTTAGTTTTTGGTCTCTCGGATGGTGTGAAGTTTCTCTCTTTCGATAGCCTAATGAGGAAGCAGAAAAAGAAATTGAGCTACTGGAAAGATTCATACAGTTCGAAAGCTTTTGGTTAGAAACTAACCCAGGAATCCACAAGCGACACCATTCCCTAGTGACAAACAAAAAGACAGAAGCTTTGTAAGATTATGTTGTTTCTTAGGTTTTGCTGATGTTTTCTTCCTTGAAAGGAAAAGAATAGACACCTACCCATTTTCATTGTTGTATAAGTTGAGGTCGTTGATAGGTCTTTGCTTGTGTATTGTGCTGCCAGCTTCATTCTTCTACGGTAACAGAGCACAGTGGCTGCTAAAATAGTGACACCCAAGAACCCACATGCGAATCCAATTCCTTAAGACGAACAAAAAGACAAAGGCTTCATAAGATTATGCTCTTTCTGAGGTATGTTTTACTGAAATTAGATTCCTCGAAAGTAGATAATAGTCATATACCTAATTTCTTTGCTTTGGTGAGTTCTGCATCAACATATACCATGAGGAATATGTTAGTTCAAACTGAAGACAGAACTTAGAATCATAATGTTTAAAACGAGGTTTGAAACTCAAAGGAGGTTCTCTGAGTAGTCATCAGAAAAGGAATGAAGTAAATCATAGTCATGTTAGCTAAACTAGTTCCACTGAAAAGGTAAGGTTGGTAGTATGCAGTGGTTGAGGAAGGGAGGAGATCTGGATCTTGTGGATGAGGATCAGCACATTAGTTTCAAACCGAACTAAGATTCAGATTAACTGAAATAGTGAATTTAGATTCCTTGTAAGGAAAAGAATGGACACCTACCTTTTTTTGCAGGTTCGGAGGGACCTGCATGAACAAATACTATGAGTAAAAAGCCAGTTTAAACTCAAGACAAAACTTCTGAGAGATGGAGAAGATTAGTAAATCAGATTTAGGCATGAATATAGATTCAAATTAACTTAGGTTAGCTAAAGTATTTCATCGAAACAGAAGGTAAATCATTACTCGTCTTTGCTATCTCATAATTGCAACTATGCTCCTGAGACTTGTCCACACAATAGCAAATGAATGCTCTTGAGCTCTCTTGATGACCACAAAATCCCCCTGATCTTACGCATTGAGAACAGTCACCGTTTAATGTAACCTCGAAACCCTCATTAAGAGCCTGCTTTATAGCATCCAGAGTCGGATTTCCATCTTCTATCCTCAAGGCAGACCGAGAGACTGGAATACTGACATTTCTTTCACACGTCGCGCTTGACTCTTCTAAGATAGCTCTATCCCACGAATGTGAAGCAGACGAGACAAAGTAACTCTGCCCACAGTCTAGCTTTCTAATGTGGAAACCGGGAGGAAGATTTACCACTGGATCAGAGCAGTTGTAATAAAGTATTGACAGCATAGTGTCGGGAGAATATGGAAGGACATCTTGGTTGATTGTTGTATTCTCAGGGTTTTGGGGACAAAGATTGTTGTGATAATCCTTTCTGGCAAGTCTTATGATGCCATAGTTTATCTAAAGGATTTGGAACGTAACTGAGGATAAACTTAACTCTGGGAACTCTCTGCTGCAGTTGACCTTGAAATCCGGGTGGCCGCACTCTTTTCTCTCAGATGTCCAAAAGGGATAATTGAGTTCCCTTTGATTGGCGCATCTAAACCCCTGAGAGCATATCTGGTGATGCTCATCAACTGACAAAACACAAGAGGGAATCAGAAAGAGCATCCATATGGTTGTATAGTTCCAAGATTTTGTCAGCGACAAAGAAAGATTTCTCATGGTGCTCTCCTCTGGATTTTTTTAATAATTAAGAGAAAGGAAACAAAGAAGACGATGAAGAAAAGGAAAAGGAAAAGATAAGAGACGAACACGTCGATCAGTCGATGATCATGGTACTTCTTAGGATAAAGAAAGTTCTCTGTTCCACACTTTTGTGAGAAGACTGACTTAGACTAGTCTCCATCGACCCTACAGAAACGATTCCTCGACGAGGACTTTTCTCAGCTCAGAACCAATTAGTCTGAATGGATTATCGAGGTTGTTATTAGTTGTTAAAATTTAATTTCGATTAGATGCAAAGAGATTAAGATTTCATTTACTTGTAACACATTAAGAATTGACCAAGTAAAGATATTAGCTTTTTGGTTATAAAAAATCTTGTCATTTTAATCAGGTAAATATTTGGATTTAAATTCAGCAAAATAATATATAAGAGTTTTATTAACTGATGCTCATCAACTGACAAAACACAAGATGGGATCAGAAAGAGCATCCATATGGTTGTATAGGACCAAGATTTTGTCAGTGTCACAAAGAAAGTTTTCTCTCCTCTGGATTTTCTGGAAATTAAGAGAAAGGATACAAAGAAGACGATGAAGAAAAGAAAAAGGAAAAGATAAGAGACGAACACGTCGATGATCATGGTCCTTCTTTGGATAACAGGATCTGTTCCTTTACTAACTCAACTAAGAGGAACCGTGTTTGTTAAGTTCAAAATGACAGAGTGGAAAAAAAAGTCAAGAGTGTCGAAAACGTATTAATTACCTAAGAAACTTTTTCACTGGAAATGAGAGTGACAAAAGATATTTCCGAACAAGCTTAACAATACTAGAATATGTAAACTTATATTACACGGCCATTAATAGTGAGAAGATTTAGTCTTTTTTCTTACGACTCAAGTTTCTACCTTCTATCTTGTGCTCACTAAGGAATGAGGTTTGTCTTAACAATGCTAAGCATGTTTAGAAAGCATGTTATAAACGCTTGTTGACTTAAGAGCAATTCGTAATTTTCTGTATTAGTCTGGTTGCATCGTAGTAATACTGCATCAATTTGGACTAATATGATATGCATAATAAACTTGCTGATAGTTCAGAAACATACCACTAGATCCAGATGGAAGAAGCATTCGACTGCATTCGATTGTTGATGAAGAGTTTGTCTTGCAGCAAACCGGAGTGGCCCTATCGTAGCCGCAGATTCCACCCGTGGATTTACATTCTTGACACGGTCTCTTATCAATCTTCAACTTCATCTCGAATCCTTCTTTGAGAACACTTAATAAACGGGTCAAATTGAAAGATTCCTCCTCTGGGACATAACTTGTTGGAACAGTGATGTTGAAACTCGCAGCACAGTTTTCATGATTTTCATTGCTCTGACGCACCCAGACAGCACCAGTCTGTGGACAAGTGAAACTTGCAGGGTTGGGAAGATGAGGTTCACAGAGATAGTAAACAGAGAGGGTTGTGTACTCTGGTGGAAGCTGAAAGAGTTCAGGAGTCAACGTCGTGCCGGTGAATGTAGAATTGCAGAATGATCCAGCTAAAAAGTCTTGCCGGGCGAGTCCAAGATTGTTAGTTGAGTTGTTTATGTGGAGGATTCTGTACATCTGACCTGAGATGATAAAAAATGTCTGGTTTTTGGGTGGAGAGCAGTGAAGGCCCAAAGAAGGATGACCACAAGGTTCTGGTCGAGCCCCTCCCCAGAAAGGAAACCCCGCGGTGATATTCCCACAGTGAAACATAGTATCACAAAACCTAAGGTCTGATTGACTTAGAGCACAAGGAACATGATGATGAAAGTAGGAAAAAAAGAAAAGCAAAATCATACAAGAATTGGAATTTGAGAATCGGAAGAGTATTGGAGAGAACATTATTGATCTCTGAATTGTTTCTTTTGATGGGCTTGGTTTGTGCTGAGCAGATAAGCAATTAAACTTAAACCATAAAACAATGCAAGTGGAAATACTAAAGGGCCAAAGTTAAGAGTGAAAGCGATAGATACAAAAGACTTTGTTGAGCTTTATCATTCGTTGACTTTAAAAGACTTCTCTCATTATTCGCAGGACTAATTTGCGAAATGGGTACTTTTTAAGTTTTTATTGGCTTTTGGGTAGTTTCACGTAGGGTATTTGGAAATAGGTAGTTTGTAGATGTGTAAGGTCCATCTGACCCTCTTCTTTCAAACGAAATTGCAAAATTGCCATTTAGATTTATTTAAATCCCAAAAAAATTGTTGTGATAATCCTTCCTGGCAAGTCTTACGATGTCATAGTTCATCTCAAGGATTTGGAACGTAACTGAGGACATGTTAAACTCTGGGAACTCTCCGCTGCAGTTGACCTTGAAATCGGGGTGGCCGCACTCTTTTCTCTCAGGTGTCCAAAAGGGATAATTGAGTTCTCTCTGATTTGCGCATCTAACTGAGCGCATTTTTTCTGGTGCTCATCAACTGACAAAACACAAGCTGGGATCACAAAGAGCAACCATATGGTTGTATAGTACCAAGGTTCTGGAAGAGAAAGAGAAATATTTCTCATGGTGGTTTACTCTGTTATTTTGGAAATTAAAGGGAAAGGAAATAAAGAAGACGATGAAGAAAAGAGACGAACAAGTCGATGATCATGGTCCTTCTTTGTATCTGTTCTTTTACTAACTCAACTAAAAGGAACCGTGTTTGTTTAGTTCAAAATGACAGAGTGGAAACTAAAAGTCAAAGAGTGTCGAAAAACGTATTAATTACCTACGAGACTTCTTCACTGGAAATGTTAACACGTCTATTACACGGCCACTAATAGTGAGAAGTTTTAGTCTTTTTTTTTAAGAATTGAGATTTATTCTTGTTTCTTTATGAGAAGATCTACACATAAGGTCACGAAGTACCCATCATCCATCATGCATGTGATACTGGATTTATTGGTCATGGTTCTATACCGTATAGAGCCCACCAACACTTGTGGAGCACACCTCTGAGTAATCTGAACTTTCTTCAGAAAGCCAAGAAGATTTTGGAAATTGCGTTGCGGAAAGATGCGAAACAGGCTTAGGAGGGACTTCAAGATCTTCAACACTCCCTTCAAGCATCTCGATGACTCTGTTCATCGGTGGGCGGTTTGATGGAGAAGACTGAATACACCAGAGACCCACCAGACTCATCTTCTTTGCTATCCCTTCTTCCCCTACGGTCATTTCCTCTCCGAGAAGCTTTCTGTAGTTCCCATTTTCAAGATCTTTATATATCCATTCAGGAAAGTACACTGAGCTTGCGTTAGATTCCGTGTCTTCAGCTGTTTCTCTGTTCTTTGCTCCGATCATCTCAATTACTAACATTCCATAGCTGTATACATCTGACTTGTGAGACACGCTTCCATAGATTCTAGAAAATACTTCAGGGGCAATGTATCCTATTGTTCCTCTTGTATCTAGCAACGACAAGATGCTTTCTCTTTTCCCGCAGAGCTTTGCGAGTCCAAAGTCCGAAACTTTCGGACAAAGACTGTAATCCAAGAGAACATTCTGAGGTTTAATGTCAAAATGCACAATCCTTGTTTGGCACCCATTATGCAAGTACTCGAGACCACGAGCAACGCCAATTGAAATTTCGTAAAGCGTTCTCCAGTCTTTACTCAACGGGGTCTTGCTCGATAGGAACTGACCTAGAGACCCGTTTTCGAGATATTCATAGATAATGGCTCTTTTGGAACCTTCGTAGCAGAATCCAAGTAGAGAGGCAATGTTAACATGAGATGTTTTGCTCATGCTTGCAACTTCATTGACGAAGTCTTCACCGTTTTCATTTGAATCCTTCAAAACCTTAACCGCTACCACTCGACCATCTCGAAGTTTTCCTCTATAAACATTCCCAAATCCACCTTTTCCGATTTCTTCAGCTAATGACTTTGTAATTCTCTTCACTTCAGTGTAAGTATACTGCTTCAGCGGTATAAGCGCCTTAAGGTTCCGTTTTCTCAAAGCATTTGCTGTTTTCCTTTTCCTATAGTGGAAGAAAAGGACCCCCGAAACAATAACTGCTCCTAAGAAACCTGCAACTAGAAAACCTGAAACAAGAGAACACACATACTTAAAAATGCAGAAGATGAACAATAGAAATTAAAACAGCACAAAGAAGATAATTACCCCAAAAGAATTTTGATAGCAAGCTTTTGGAACCTGAGGTGCCATCAGACAGGTAAAGTTTGGGAGAGTTAAACATCTTTTGATATCATAAGAAACTTGGTGATAGTTCAGAAACATACCACTACATCCAGATGGAAGAAGCATTCGACTGCATTCGGTTTTTGATGAAGAGTTTGTCTTGCAGCAAACCGGAGTGTCCCTATCATAGCTGCAGCTTCCACCCGTGGATCTACATTCTTGACAGGGTCTCTTATCAATCCTTAACTTCACCTCAAATCCTTCTTTAAGAACACTGAATAAACGGGTCAAATTGAAAGCTTCCTCCTCTGGGACATAACTTGTGGGAACAGTGATGTTGAAATTCGCAGCACAGTTTTCATGATTTTCATTGCTCTGACGCACCCAGGAAGCACCAGTCTGTGGACATGTGAAACTTGCAGGGTTCGGAAGATGAGGTTCGCAGAGATAGTAAACAGAGAGTGTTGTGTACTCTGGCGAAAGCTGAAAGAGTTCAGGATTCAACGTTGTGCTGGTTAGTGTAGAATTGCAGAATGATTCAACTAAAAAGTCTTGCCTCGCGAGTCCAAGAGTGTTGGTTGAGTTGCTTATGTGGAGGACATCGTACACCTGACCTGAGAAGATAAAGAAAGTCCTGTTTCCGGATCGAGTGCAGTGAAGGCCCAAGGAAGGATGACCACAAGATTCTGGTCGAGCGGCTCCCCAGAAAGGAAACCCCACGGTGATATTCCCACAGTGAAACAGAGTCTCACAAAACTTAGGGTCTGGTTGACTTAGAGCGCAAGGAAAATAATGATGAATGTAGGAAAAAAAGAAAAGCAAAATAAAACAAGAATTGGGTTTTGAGAATCCGAAGAGTATTGGAGAGAACATGATTGATCTCTGAATTGTTTCTTTTGATGGGTGGCCTTGGTTTGTGCTGAGCAGTTAAGCGGTTAACCTTAAACCATAAAACAATGCAAGTGGAAATACTTAAGGGCCAAGTTAAGAGTGAAAGCGATAGATACAAAAGACTTGGTGGGCTTTATCGATCCAAGAAATAAAGAAAGTTCTCTGTTTCACACGTTTGTGAGAATACTGACTTAGACTAGTCTCCATCGACCGTAGAGAAACGATTCCTCAACGAGGACTTTTGTCAGCTCAGAACCGATTAGCCTGAACCTGAATGGATTATCGAGGTCGTTGTTAGTTGTTAAAATTTAAGTTCGATTAGATGTGCAAAGAGATAAGATTTCATGTACTTGAAACAAATTTAGACCAAGTAAAGATATTAGCTTTTTTGTTAAGAAAAATCTTGTCATTTCAATCCGGTAAGTATTTGGATTTAATCTCATCAAAATAAAACATATATATATATATATAAGTATTTTGAAAGGTAAACTTGCGTTTTGAACTATTTTCCGTTTCTGTCTAATAAATAAAAAGTCACAAATACAAAATGCATGGGATACTTCGATATGTTAGGACGAAAGGATCACAATTGGCTGAAGGACACGCGCAATGTAAAGCCCCCCTATTCATTTTATATTCAAAAAAAAAAAGAAAAAAAAAAGAATCGAGCTAGTAGCTCAAGAATATGGGGGTGGCGAGTTAGTAACTCAAAAATGTGTTCTAAAGCATGAGCCAATTGTAAGAAAACAAGGGAAAGAAAAGAAGAACCGAATCGAAGAACCGATTTATAAGAATGAGAGTGAATTAGAGGTTGTGGACATCAATGAGTCTATTCTCCCTTGCCGTTTTGTGCGATATGCTGCACTCTTTTTAGAATACGGTAACCCTAAACACTCTAAAGCTCGACCATGAAATATTAGCCTCATCTTTACCAAGCCTCGTTTTACTAAGCTGGTGTTTTTAACAAGAAGCTCACGCCACCTCTAATTGAATGTAGAGAGTCTATTGTCTTGAACTTAGATCTTTCTGGGATTGTAAGCCGTACGGTTTTGAGGTTGGTGAACTTTGTTGGAGAGGTTTTCGGTAAGGTTGTGTATGTCTTATTCTAAAGTATGTGGTCTGCAGATATTGGTCTATTCATGGTTTCTGAGATTTTGCGAGCCTCCACCGATTTCTCTGTCTTGATTTTAGTTTTGTTTGAGGACAAACAAAGATCTAAGTCTGGGGGAATTGATATGTTGCGATTTTGACCCATACCTTAGTATCTAATTATTTTCTAGAGTTTTTGAGTGTATTTCAGGTGATTCTAGGTAGCTATGATGCTGTTATTGGAGTTTGGAGTAATTTGAGCATTTGGATCAGAAAAGAACCAGAAGTGGAGAAAAGGAGGCAAATCCTGCGAAGTATCACCAACTCCATCCGGCGAGCACATGCTCCCGATTTTCGGCCACCAACGAGCACCTGCTCGCACCTCCGGAGAAAAATAAGGAAGGTCGATTTGACCTAATCCTATTGGCGAAAAAAGAGGAAGCAGCCGCCTATTGACACCCGATTATATATACTCCTCTTAGTCTTAGGTTTTTAATCATCTTTACTTTGGCTTTTAGCTTTTTAATACCTTAGAGCTTTCTACCTGTAAGGGAGAAGATCTCTGCTTCAATCTGAGAAGATTTCTGAACCCTAGTACTTCTGTTCTTAATATCGATGCTTTATTTTTATTCAATCGCTTTGCTTTCTTCATTATTTATGTCTGAGTAGATCTCTTAGTTAGGTTAAGGTTTTCAAAGGAATTCATGAGCTTTAGGGTTAAACACAAATAGGCTATTCAATCGATGTCTTCACCCTTGTTGTTCTTAATGCTTAAATCGAATTGATCACTTGATTTTATGATATTAGGTTAACTTAGACAGCGAGAGTCGCTAGGTTGCTAGAAAGAACATTGGTGAGCAATTTATTTTATGCCTGCGAGAGTAGATGTAGGAGAATTGTGAACATATCAAATCTGATCTATAATGCTTGTTTGCGATTTTCTAGAGCCAGCGAGAGTTAGGATTTCTAGGTCGTTAGACAAAGTTATCAATACCGCGAGAGTGGATAGATATTATCTTCGTGTTTGAGTTCTAGACTGGTGCTTAATCTTGCCTGAATAGTTATTTGATCCGTTGCTCTGAATTTCTTGCGAATTGCCTTGACCTAACGCTTGCTTTATTATTATTTACAACCGATTTTGCTTGTTACTTGCTATTCACAATACCGAACCAACTCATATTGATTCCTCTTAGCTTTTTATTTATCCCATTAAACCATAGTGTAAGCTTAGTCTTCGTGGGATCGTCCCCTAAGTACTACTACTTTTGCTGTGCACTTAGGAAATTAGGGTTTAAAACCTGTGTAACAGTCCTCCACATAAAAAACTCAATCAACACTCTAGGACTCGCGAGGCAAGACTATTTAGGTGAATCATTCTGCAATTCTACATTAACCCGCGCACCGTTGACTCCTGAACTCTTTCAGCTTTCGCCAGAGTACACAACCCTCTCTGTTTATTATTCTGCATACCTGATCTTCCCAACCCCCAAGTTTCACATGTCCACAGACTGGTGCTGCCAGGGTGCATCAGAGATTAAGAGTAATGAAAATCATGAAAACTGTGCTGCAAATTACAACATCACTGTTCCCACAAGTTATGTCCCAGAGAGGGAAGCTTTCAATTTAACCCATTTATTCAGTGTTCTCAAAGAAGGATTCGAGGTGAAGCTGAGGATTGCTAAGACACCGTGCCAAGAATGTAAATCCACGGGTGGAATCTGCGGCTACGAACGATAAGGCCACTCCGGTTTGCTGCAAGACAAACTCTTCATCAACAATCGCATGCAGTCCAATGCTTCTTCCATCTTGATCTAGTGGTATGTTTCTTATCATATCAAAAGATGTTTAACTCTCTGCCAAACTTTACCTGTCTGCTGGCACCTCAGGTTACAAAAGCTTGCTATCAAAATTCTTTTGGGGTAATTATCTTCTTTGTGATGTTTTAATTTCTATTGTTCATCTGCTGCATTTTTAAGTATCTGTGTTCCCTTGTTTCAGGTTCCCTTGTTTCAGGTTTCCTTGTTGCAGGATTCTTAGGAGCAGGTTTCCTTTGAGAAAACAGAACCTTAAGGCGCTTATACCGCTGAAGCAGTATACTTACACTGAAGTGAAGAGAATTACAAAGTCATTAGCTGAAGAAATCGGAAAAGGAGAATTTGAGAATGTTTATAGAGGAAATCTTCAGGATGGTCGAATGGTAGCAGTTAAGGTTTTGAAGGAGTCAAACGAAAACGGTGAAGACTTCGTCAATGAAGTTGCAAAGCATGAGAAAAACATCTCATGTTAACATTGTCTCTCTGCTTGGATTCTGCTACGAATGTTCCAAAAGAGCCATTATTTATGAATATCTCGAAAACGGGTCTCTAGGTCATCAGTTCCTCTCGAGCAAGATCCCGTTGAGTAAAGACTGGAGAATACTTTATGAGATTTCAATTGGCTAAAAGCGTGTAGGAAATCTCTCAGCAATTGAAAGAAAATAAATAATCAAAACTCGAGGGACAAAATCACTAAGATTGAAGCTTCTTTGGAAGCAGAGCAATCATCTATGAAGCCTCGTTTTCAACACATGAATTACCTGAAGCGTGAGTTGATTAAAGCCTACAAAGAAGAGGAATTGCATTGGAGACAAAGAAGCAAAGCTTACTGGCTAAGGAGTGGTGATAAAAATTCACGTTATTTTCATGAAGTCGTCAAACACCGTCGATCAAAAAAAAGAATTGAAAAACTCATTGATGAAAAAGGGCAACTTCAAAGATCAGAAGCTGCGAAGGGTCAGGTTGCTGAGGATTATTTCAAAAAGTTGTTCACCTCCTCTAATCCGAGAAACTTTGACTCTTTCTTTCAAGGCTTTACTCCCAGAGTCACAGCGGCAATGAACAAAGAGTTAGTCCGAGAGGTCATCAAGGAAGAGATAAAAGAATCAATCTTCGCTGTCAAAGCATCTAGCGCCTCTGGTCCGGATGGTATGTCCGGTCTGTTCTTTCAACACTATTGGACAACCATTGGTGAACAGGTTACGCTAGAAATTCAAGATTTTTTCAAATCGGGCAACATACCATCTGAATGGAACCACACTCACCTCTGTCTTCTCCCTAAGACAGAAACTCCTACAGAGATGATCAACCTAAGACCGATAAGTCTATGCTCTGTCCTATACAAAGCAATTTCAAAGATTTTGGTCAAAAGGTTGCAGCCTTTTCTTGCCTCATTGGTCTCAGAATCGCAATCCGTGTTTGTTTCAGATCGTCTCATCTCGGATAACATTCTAGTGGCGCATGAATTGGTTCACGCTCTCAAGACTCACCCAGACATTAACTCGGATTTCTTAGCCATCAAGTCAGACCTATCCAAAGCCTTTGATAGAGTCGAATGGAGTTACATTAGAGCGCTATTTTCGGCCATGGGTTTCCACTAACAATGGACAGAATGGGTCATGTCGTGTCTCTCTTCGGTAACCTTCTCGGTCCTGATCAATGATCAACCTCACGGCCTCATAATACCGCAGAGAGGACTTCGCCAAGGAGATCCACTGTCGCCGTTCCTGTTTGTTCTTCGCACTGAAGGCCTCTCTCACTTGATCAACTCAGCGGAACAGGCAGGTACTCTCTCCGGTATTAGTTTCGGTCCAGAAGGTCCGTCTATCATCCACCTGTTGTTCGCAGATGACTCCTTGTTTCTTTGCAAAGCCACTGAATTACAATGTACAATCTTAAAAAAATACTGGAAAGATATGGCAAGGCTACTGGTCAAGTTGTAAATGTGAACAAATCTTCAATAACCTTTGGTGAAGGAGTATTGCCGGAAAAGAGGAAAAACATTCAAGAGATATTCCAAATCTTCAAGGAAGGAGGAGCAGGAACTTACTTGGGCTTACCAGAATGTTTTAGTGGCTCCAAGATCGACTTATTCAATTACATTAAGGAGAGGATGAAGGCAAAAATGACAGGTTGGTTTGGGAAGTTGCTCTCACAAGGAGGAAAAGAAGTTCTTCTGAAAGCAGTTGCTCTAGCCATGCCTATATACGCAATGAGCTGTTTTCGCCTCCCAAAAACTATCTGCGCCAGTTTGGTCTCGGCTATGACTCACTATTGGTGGAACTCTTACGATCACACTTGTAAAATCCCTTGGATCAGCTGGAAGAAACTTTGCCTTCCTAAGGCTCTTGGAGGGTTGGGGTTTAAAGATTTAGAGTTGTTTAATCAATCGCTTCTCGCCAAACAAGCTTGGAGAATTCTCTCAGACCCAAACAGTCTCGTGGCTAGGGTCATGAAAAGCTTTTCGACGGAAACATGCTTCAAGCAAAGATGGGACTCAGCCCTTCATACGCATGGAGAAGTATCCTCTTTGGAAAGTCCCTAATGATCAAAGGGATAGTGCATCGGGTTGGGAAATGGAGAAACATTAAAACTTTGGATTGACCCAGGGATGCAGGACTCAGATGGAATTTACAGAGCTCCATGGCGGAAAAATAGCCTTTTCAGCGTTAACTTGATGGTAAAAGACATTTTGGATCCAAGCCGGAATTCTTGGAAGCGAGAAGTGCTGGATGATCTTTTCTTTCCGACTGACGTGGAACAAATATTAAAAATCAAGCCACTCGTTAATCATCAAGTCTTGGACTTGGAAGTTCAATAAATCTGGAGCTTTCTCTGTGAAATCTGCGTACTTGCTAGCCAACCAAGAGGAGAACAATGAGGTTATGATGGAAGCGGCTCAACAGCCTTCTGTGAATCCATTGAAGGAAAAGGTTTGGACAATTCTCACAGAACCAAAAATCAAGACCTTCTTATGGAAATCGCTGAGCAGTGCCTTATCTGTTGAGGACAGATTGGCTAGGAGGGGTTTGAAAGTTGATGGTAGATGTCAAGTTTGTGGATCAAATGGTGAATCAATAAACCATGTGCTATTTTCTTGCATATTTGCTAGGCAGGTCTGGGGTCTGGCAAACATTCCCATTCCTAGGAGAGGAACAAATTTCTCTTTGAAGGTTTGCCTCTCCACGCGCTTGAAACAAGTAATCAAGGGAAAGAGGACTCGGAGTTGTGGTTCTTTGCCAAATCTTGTGATATTGAAGAAGAAAAGAAGAATCAGAGGGCTCTTGTTACCAGTTCTTTAAATTGGTCGCCTCCCCCAGATAATTGGGACAAATGCAATATTGGTGTTTTTTGGTGCAAAAAAAAGAAGTCTTAGTTGGAGCATCCTGGGTGCTTCAAAGTAGCAGTGGTTTGGTACGGTTACATAGCTGCAGAGCTTTCTTGGATGTGACCAATTTAGATGATGCTAAACTTAAGGTCCTAACCTGGGCTATGGAAAGTCTAACATTTCATCAGAGGACAAGAGTAGTCTTTAGTATCTGTGATAATCTTCTGGTGAATGCTGTTCAAAACCCAAGAGGATGGCCTGCGTTCAGAGCTCAGAGTGAGGAGCTGAGAAAACTTTTATCTTGTTTTGTTGATTCGAAATTAGTGTGGGAACAGAAAAGCTCTAACAGGGGAGCAGATCTTATCGCTTCAAGTGTGTCATCTTCTCATCTTCGCCAATCTTATGTTGCCTTTGGAAGCCCAGATTGGTTAGCTGAGTTGTTTGCAGAGGAAGCAAGTTTCTGTCCTTCTCTTTAATTTGGTTGTTTGCGTTTCCTTTTGGTCTGTGTCTGTTTGCAGAAAAGGAGCGTTTTCTCTAGTTTCATAGCTTTCGGTTTCGTTGCAGTATCGTGTACTTATAGGCTTCCAGGCCTCTTTTATCCCTTAATATATTCACCAGTTGATCAAAAAAAAGAGTGAATACAAAAACTTGGTGAGCTTTATCGATCCAAGAAATAAAGGAAGTTCTCTGTTTCCCACTTTTGTAAGAATACTGGACTAAGACTAGTCTCCATCGACCCTATACAGAAACGATTCCTCAACGAGGAGTTTTGTCAGCTCAGAACCGATTATCGAGGTTGTTTTAGTTGTTAAAATTTTATTTCGATTAGATGCAAAGATATAAGATTTTATTTTCTTGTAACACATTAAGAATTGACCAAGTAAAGATATTAGCTTTTTTTCTTAAGAAAAATCTTCTAATTTCAATCAGGTAAATATTTGGATTTAAATTCAGCAAAATAAAATATAAATGTTTTGAAAGGTAAACTTGCGTTTTTTTTCTTGAAATTTTAACTATTTTATTTTCTGTCTAATAAATAAAGAGTTACAAATACAAAATGCATAGGATACTTGGATATGTTAGAACTTAGAAAGACCAAGTCAAGAGTGAAAGTGACAAATACACAAAAATGTTTAGAAGCCTTTAATCTACTAGTCCTTGTGGAGCATCTTGTGAACGTATAGGAAGACTCATTTATAAATCCACAACTAGGGATGTTAAGTTGTGTTTAAACCCATGAACGTACTAGGTCCATGATATATGGATTATGTTTTACCAAGAAGAAAAAATTTAGGTTGAAAATAAATTGGGTTTAATTATTACCAATTTTATTTGGATTTTACCCAATGGATATTTGGTATCTTGTGGTTTTTTCTTTACAAATTAATATTTCAAAACATTTGGGAAAATAATCTATTTCAATCGTGTCACAAAATCTCGTTTTTCTGCCAAAATCCACAAAGTCTCGTTTTCCTGCCAAAATCGCAAAATCTCATTTTTCCACCAAAAACGTAAAATCGCCAAAATCGTATAACTTTTAAGAGATACTTATATGATAAAACCCACAACTCCGTTACTTCGGATATATAAAAATAGTATGCCATTTAATTACTTCCCAAAGAAATCCAAAACACTACTTTTAGAATCGGTTAACAAGTCATTAAATAATACTATATATCGTATATTCAAGTAGTATAAGGAAAGTTTTGATACGTTTATGCATCACATATAAGAAAGACGCTTTGATACATTTTAGATTTTGATATACATAATATTTTCTTCATTCAAAATTATCTTTACATGGTTAAAGCTATCCTCTCAAATTTGAACTTGTGGATCATATCAATACCTCAGAGTAGTTTGAATTCTCTTCGGAAAGCCAAGGAGATTCCGAAAGAGGCACTGGAGACAAATGTAAAGAAGGCTTAGGAGGGACTTCAATTGCATCCAAGCTTCCTGCCATCATCTCAAAAACTCTATTCATCGGTGGACGGTTCGATGGACATGGCTGAATACACCAAAGACCCACCAAGATCATCTTCTTTGCAATCTCTTTTTCCTCTGTAGTAGCATAACCAATTACCCATGTATGCTCTTCATTTTCAAGACCCTTATATATCCAATCTGGAAAGTAAGTCGAACTAGGGTTAGAAGCAGCAGTTTCTACAGTTTCTTTGTTTCTTGCTCCAATCATCTCGAGAACCAACATTCCGTAGCTATAAACATCTGACTTGTGGGAGACTCTACCATACATTCCTGAGAACACCTCTGGTGCAATGTAACCTACAGTTCCTCTTGTGTCTAGCAACGACAAGATGCTTTCTCTTTTCTCGCATAGCTTAGCAAGGCCAAAGTCCGAGACTTTGGGACATAGATCGTCGTCTAATAGTATATTTTGAGGTTTAATGTCAAAATGAACAATCCTTGTTTTGCAGCCATGGTGCAAGTACTCAAGTCCCCGAGCAACACCCAACGCGATACCATATAGTGTACTCATACTTAGACTCAACGACTTCTTCTTAGAGATGAACTGATCCAGAGACCCATTCTCTAGAAACTCATACACAATTGCTCTTTTGGATCCTTCATAACAGAAACCAAGCAGAGAAACTATGTTCACATGAGATGTTTGGCTCATGCTTGCGACTTCGTTGATGAAGTCTTCACCACTGCTTTTAAAATCCTTCAAAACCTTCACTGCAACCTTACGGCCATTGGAGAGGTTTCCTCCATAGACAGTTCCAAATCCTCCTGTCCCAACCGTGTGTGAAAATGATTTTGTAATGTTTTTCACTTCTTCATAACTGTATTCTTTCAGTTGTAGAAGTGCCTTTAGTTTGTGGTCTCTTGGATGATGTGAAGTTTCTCTCTTCCGATAGCCTAATGAGAATAGCAGAACAAGATGTTGAGCTATTGGAAGAATATCATAAAGAAAAAAGGTTTGTAAGATTATGCTGGTTCTTATGTTCTACTGATATTCTTTTCCTTGAAAGGAAAAGAATAGACACCTACCCATGTTCGTTGTTGTATAAGTTGAGGTCGTTGATAGGTCTTTGCTTGTGTATCGAGCTGCCAGTTTCTTCCTTCTTCGGACAATGAAACAGAGCAGACCCCCTACTAAAAGAGTGGCACCCAAGAATCCACAAGAAAATCCGATGCCTGGAGACAAATGAAGAGACAGTGGCTTCGTAAGACTTGCTGTTTCTTAGGTATGTTTTCCTTTTTTTCGTAAGGAAAAGGATATAAACTTACCTATTCTTGCATTTCTGGAGAGGCCTGCATGAACATATACCATGAGAAAAAGGTCAGTTCAAACTCAAGTCAGAACTTAAAATCGTGATTGAAGAAAATTTTGAAGCAAAGTGAGTTTCTCTGAATGGTTAGCTAAATTAGATCCAGTTAAAAGGTCAGGTCGGTAGGTGGGGGTGGTGGAGTATGAAGTGGTTGAGGTTGAGGAAGGGAGAAGATCTGGTTTTTGTGGACGATACAAATCATTACCATTCTGTCCACAAGTATGCTTGAGAGACCCATTTATACAAATTAGTTTTTCAGACTACTTAAATTACTCAAAATATTCAGGGAAACGGTGGAAACAAATCATTACCATTCTGTCCACAAGTATGCTTGTGAGGCCCGTCTATACAATAGCAGACGAATCCTCCCAAGCTCTGACTATATCCACAAGCACCGTCTGATTTTCGGCATCGCGAACAATCTCTGTTGAAATTAAGCTCAAACCCCTCACGAAGAGCCTTCTTAACAGCCTCCACACTCTGATTTCCCTCTACTTTCCCCAAGGCAGATCGAGAGACTGGAATATTGACCGTTCTTCCACACGATTCCCTTAACACATCTATATGAAAAAGGGACGAGACAGAGAAACTTTGTCCACCTGTATCATCCTCACATTCAAGCCGTCTAATGTGGCCATTGAAAGGTGATGTACGAGTTTTAAACCCTATTTCCTACTG